>JBBPJO010000252.1:0-17813 GCA_038088815.1 Boletus nobilissimus | reverse complement strand
ACGAGTTGGTGTCTGACCGTCCTTTGCCTCGTCGTCGTATCACGCAGTGAGCTTCTACTCTGACTAGACCTGGACCCAAAGTAATATCGGCATGATACTGGTTTTGTAATGTACTTGTTCCCTGTAGCGTTTGTCTACTTCTTTTGCACGGATTTTGGGCTGAAGCGAGTCTAGTCAGAATTATGCAATTGAATCTGCCCTTGTTGGCTGGAGACTAGCCATACCCTTGCATCCTGCATTGTGCGAGCACGACATACCGTGTCCATATGTGGACATGTGCCGAAAACGAGCAACGTGGATCAGTGCCCCGAGATAGACTCGTGACCAGCCGTCTAAAATTGAGGATACCCGTTAAGAGCTTGCCTCTACTCAGAGGCTGCCTCTTTTAGACGGACTGGTCATCAGGCTAGGCCCGAGACCGCGGCTTGTCCATCGACCTTTACCATCATTCAGTACTCAGTACCCAGCAACGGTTGTGTTTGTACTGTCGTCAACAATGGCTGGTGCGTAATGGTGAAATGGAGGTGCGCTGGTGCTGACATGGGGACAAGAGCCATCTCCGACCATCAAAATTGACGCTGGTGGGTTCACGAGGGCAGTGACGTTTTCAAAAGATGCCAAATATCTCGTGGGCGGTGGTGAGAAAGGACTTCGAGTCTGGCGAGTAGCAGACGGTCAACAAATGGCATCCATAGAAGTGGAGCACGTCCGGTGTCTCGCTGCGTCGAAAGATGGTAGATGGATCGCGGCTGGGACAGGCGAAGGAGAGCTATTGATGTGGAATGCGGAGACATACGAATGGGTCTTTGAACACGAGGAACTCTATGCCATTACCGTGGCAGTCGATTTTTCACCCGACTCGACTCGCCTCGTGTCATCGACCAACTACACAGCCACCGTTTGGGACATCGCGGGTCGCAAACAAAAGAGATCACTTGAACACGAGGGTTGGTTGCGAGCAGCGAAGTACTCGCCTCAGGGGGATCGCATCGCGACAGCCACCATAGATTCCGTTCGAGTATGGAACAGCAACAACGGTCATTTACATGTGGAAATAAAAGCGCAAGTAACCTTGTCCTATACCGAATGTCTCCTCTGGTTCGGCGACCATCTCTTTGTCGTATCCAACAACACAGTCGGGCAATTTGAAGCATCCACAGGTTCAGCAATTGCGGAGTGGAAGGTTCCCTATAGCGAATTCTCGTGCATCGCCCTACCCCAACATGGGAAATTCATCGTGCACTCTGCAAAACATACCGTCACATTTTGGGATACGTCCACACACGTCCAGTGCGGTTTCATTCAACACCCTCAAGAAATATTGTCCCTCGCATTCTCCCCGGACGACCGGTTTCTCGCAATCGGTGCATGGGATGGAGAAATCGCCATTCAGGATCTCCAAGACAGCTTGCCTTCATACTATCCTGTTGTAAGTGTTGTGTGTTGGATGGCGTTCTCCAGTGGTTTTACAACTAATTACTTTCTCTCTTGCATTATTCCTTTATATCCCCGACGTTGCATTCAACACATGGTAAGATCATTCCTTTGTAGATGCTGAAGTGTCATTGACGGAGACCATCTCCAGTTCTCTCCACCAGACCGCCAAAAATTCCCTCATACGAGTCTTGCTCAAGCGAAGCAAAGCATACTTAGCTAGTGGTTCGTGGGGATCAGCGTTGAATGACGCAAACAAGGTGAGTTGTCCTGTGTCACGCAGGCTCGTCCTAGTCGATAGATCGTCGCCAGGTAATCGAGCTCGATCCATTGTCCCCATGGGGCTATGAGAGGAAGCACGCGGCGCTACACAAGGCGGGAGACTGTGAAAATGCAAGCCGTGCTTTCGAGGCAATGCTATCCAAGATATTGCAGTCATCTGATCCAAAGATTCACAGTGAGGACATTGACATTACGCCAAAGTTCAGCTGTTAATCTTCTTTCCTAGAGCTTCATCGCCAGTACATGGATGCGAAAGTGGCTATCCGGGATGTCATTCGGGATGTTATCCGTGACTCTCCACGGGTACTCATTAACACCGACTCCGGCCGACTCCTTGATAAAGCGGAACAAGCTGTAGCATTTGAATCGCTCTCAGTCTTCAATGAGCTGATCATGATCGCCTGCACGACGACGACCATTGACCACGTACGCATCAAACATGATGTGACACAATTCTATCGTTATGCCATGCTCTCCCACACCTGGGATAACAACGAACCTCTGTTTGAGGAACTCACGTACATCATAGTGTACGATCTCGACGAATCTCCCACAAACAACAAGCTTAAAAGGTTCTGCAAGATCGTACGAGATGCGGGGTTACATTGGGCTTGGAGCGATACCTGTTGTATCAACGAAAGGGATCACACCGTGCTTCAAGAAGCACTCGTAACCATGTTCAAGTGGTACCAGGGTTCTGCTCTGACTCTCGTGTTACTTCGTGGTGTTCGCTCTCCATCGCGACGCGGCGATCTTGTGAGGAGCGTCTGGAATTCTCGTATACTCCTGGAATACCAAGCCTCGAAGGTGGTTCGGTTCTACAGCGAGGACTGGACCCTCTACATGAACCTCGACATTCCAAGTAACAAGGATTCACCTGAGATCCTGTCGGAGATGGAGGAGGCAACTAGCGTCTCGGCGCGAACCCTGATGGGGCTTCAACCTGGGTTAGACAACATTCGGGAGAAATTATCTCTTGTCTCGAAACATGAGACGACCCTTGTTGATGCAGCCTACTCACTGTTCGGGTTATTCTTCCTATCCTTGCCGGTCGCTTATGAGGAGGGGGACCAGTCGCTTGGGCGACTATTAGCGCAGCTACTCCCGAGCTCCGGCGACATGAGCATTCTTGCATGGACTGGGAAATCGGGAAGCTACAACAGCTGCCTTCCTAGCAGCATTACTGTGTTCAGCGAGCTGACGACCTCGCACATCCCACCACCCATGACACACGCCGAAATGCAGACCGCTACCGTTAGATTGCGCAGAAGATTCAATCTCGCCTCGGTCATCAAATTCTATGACCGAGTCAGCAAGCTTCCTGTGCCGTCATTCGCAGAAAGACGGATGAGACTCCCATGCATTGCTTTCAAGCTTGGGCCGTTATCAGTTTCTCCTAATATGGATGGGTCGGAACAAGTATTCCGTGCAATCACAACCGCGCTCGGAGTTGTGGAGATCAGGACCAGGGAGGATATATCACGATTTGACCATCTCTACCTCATACACCCATGGATCAACTTTCTCCTCGATCGACAGCCTGCTAGGAGTGTATCCGAGACAATACCTGATGACCATTCACTCATCGACGAACTGCCTTTGTCGCACGGACTTCCTCAACTACAATTTACAGGATCCGCTCCCCCCTTGGGGATGTCATTTGGTGCACGTCCTCGAGACACGCCATCGTCCCTGTCGCCTTCGCCCATATCATTGACGGACAAGCAGAGACAAGCTCTCCGGTTTATTGCTCGCGTGAGACAACCGTTCGGTCCATTGTTGTTCACGCGGACGCTTGGAAATATGGCCGAGTACAGGAGGGTCGCTTCGGACAGTCTTTTTACTGTCCAGGTACGGGACGATGCACCATTGGATATGCTGATAGCCTGTATACAGGTGTTGGACGTACTCTAGCGCATTTATTACACGACACCCGTATTCATCCCATGCCATTGTCGCGTGATTTTATGTTGCCGTTTCATCTGTCAATTCCTCGGCGTGGATCGATATACATTCACTTCTGGCAATGTATCGCTGACGGTCTACTCATGCAGATACTCGTTTTGACGAGCTACACTTTCAACCTACAAGCACAGAAACATCAGGCGCATCATTACTAGGGCACCAGTTTATTGCTTGCGACTGACCTGTCTCTGTGTGGGTTGAAATCGCACGGGTTGAAGTTCTACATGAGCGCAGAAGATGTTGGACCCGGTTCAGCTGCTGGATCCCCAAGGTCAAAGTTACTGTCGACTCGAGTCTGACTCGAAAACACTCGCGTCAATGAAGTGATGCATTATTGGATTCCTACATGCTCTTGCCCTCCAATTTTTTCCCTTGTGCTTTCGTTCCTAAAGATATGTTTGGCCTTGTGGATATCCCAAAGATGTACGCCTGCGTACGCTGGTGGAGCAGAACAGCCACGACATCACCCTCGCTCGATGTCTTCATTGATGCTCACTTCAATGACAGACTACCCGCCTCTGGCAAGCTTCAGCTCGAATTGAGAGAGGTATGCGTTCCTGTTTCATCTCTCGATCGTGATGGGGCGACCCGGGCGAGGCTCATTTTGTGAAAACAGCCTTCCCATTCGTTTATCATACATCAACATTCGGAAGTCAATACATCTCATGGCGAATTCTACACACCCTGTAAGTGACTCTGTGTCATGGTTGGTGCAGCGCGCTGATGTTGGTTCACCAGGGGACTTTTTCTCCCGTCTTTTCGTTGCCCTCATCATGTAGACCGTGCCGGAGTCGTGGGAGACAGCGGCAAATGGGTGTGTGGATTGGAACACGATGTACTCCTTTGGTGCGTATTTCGGTCCTTACCTACGGACGGGATCTTCATGTCTGCTACTAGGTATCAATGATGAGTCATCGTTTGAAGCGGATATCATGAAGGTAGCCCCAGGCTGCGAGCTCTATGGATATGACTTTAGCGTCAACTCGGTACGTGTGTCGATCTATATATACCAACTTATCGGCGCTCATTATTCGCTTCCATTAGGCTGGCCCAGAGATTGAACTCCAGTCCGATCTGAAGCGCCGTTCCCATTTCTTCTCCTATGGTGTCGGTCCCAAAGACGCGTTTACCCCTGCCGACAATCAAAAGTTTTCTTCGCTACGTACACTGATGGAGCGGAATGGCCACGATTTTATCGACGTGCGGTGAATTCGACTCGCTCGAGGTGTTTATCAACACTTTCCCAAATTCCTCGAATAGTGGGGAAGCTCGAAGCGGCGGGTTTACGGCCATTCTCTTCTGAACTGAATCTCGTCTACGTCAACCTCGTGAGGGGCGTGCGTCCCGAATTGATAGAGGTATGGGTTGCCGTGTCGTTTCTTGATCGTGACACTCATGTCGTGAACATAGTACTCGTCTATCAATATTCGTGAAAACCATGAGTTGGTATCTGACTATCCTTTGCCTCCTCGTTGTATCCCACAGTGAGCTTCTACTCTGACTAGACCTGGGTCATACATGGACCCAAAGTAATATCGGCATAATACTGGTTTTGTAATGTACTTGTTCCCTGTAGCGTTTGTCTACTTTTGCACGGATTTTGGACTGAAGTAAGTTACTCTACTCAGTCAGAATTATGATTATGCGGTCCGAGGAAAAATCCTCTTACAGCACGTCCTACGTTCATTGGGGCGGCTCTGGTGTCTCCCGATTACATAAACTGGGGACCCCGGCAGCTTCCTTGCATTCTCTGCGACATGCGTGTACGAGCACGACATACCATGTGAACGTGTGCCGAAAACAAGCAACGTGGGTCGGTGGCCGAGACCACGGCTTGACCATCGACCCTGACCACCATTCAATACTCAGTACCCAGCAACAGTTACGTTTGTACTGTCGTCAACAATGGCTGGTGCGTAATGGTGAAATGGAGGTGTACTATTGCTGACATGGGGGACAAGAGCTATCTTTGTCCGTCAACATTGACGCTGATGGGTTCACGAAGATGGTGACGTTTTCACAAGATGCCAAATATCTCGTGGGCGGTGATGAGAAGGGACTTCGAGTCTGGCGAGTGGTGGACGGCCAACAACTAGCATCCATGGAAGCGGAGAACGTACTGTGTCTTGCTGCGTCAAAAGATGGCAGATGGATCGCGGCGGGGACCCTGACAGGAGAGTTATTTATGTGGGATGCAAAGACATACGAACGGGTCTTTGAACACAAGAAACACTATGACATTACCGTGGCAGTTGATTTCTCGCCCGACTCAACTCGACTCGTGTCAGCCACCACCGGGGAAGCCACCGTTTGGGACATCGCAGCTCGCAAACAAAAGCAAACACTCGAACGCCGTTGGTTGATAGCAGCGAAGTACTCACCTCAGGGCGATCGCATCGCGACAGCCACCACGAATTCCGTTCGAGTATACGACAGCAAGGACGGACATTTACATGTGGAAATAAAAGTGCGAGTAATCTCGTCCTACAACAAATCTCTCCTCTGGTTCGGCAACCATCTCTTTGTCGTATCCGACAGCGCAATCAAGCAATTTGGGGCGTCCACAGGTTCAGCGGTCGCGGAGTGGCAAGTTCCCTATAGCGAATATTCGTGCATCGCCCTACCCCAACATGGGAAATTCATCGTGCACTCTGCAAAACATACCGTCACATTTTGGGATACGTCCACACACGCCCAGTGCGGTTTCATTCAACACCCTCAAGAAATATTGTCCCTCGCATTCTCCCCGGACGACCGGTTTCTCGCAATTGGTGCATTGGAGGGAGAAATCACCATTCGGGATCTCCAAGACAGCTTGCCTTCATACTATCCTGTTGTAAGTGTTGTGTGTTGGATGGCGTGCTTCAGTGGTTTTACAACTAAGTGCTTTCTCTTGCATTATTCCTTCATATCCCCGACGTTGCATTCAACACATGGTAAGATCACCTCTTTGTAGATGCTCAAGTGTCGCTGATGAACACCATCTCCAGTTCTCTCCGCCAGACCGCCAAAAAATCCCTCATACGAGTCTTGATCAAGCGAAGCAAAGTGTACTTAGCTACCGGTTCGTGGGGATCAGCGTTGAATGACGCAAACAAGGTGGGTTGTCCCGTGTCACGCAGGCTCGTCCTAGTTGATAGATCGTCGCCAGGTAATCGAGCTCGATCCATCGTCCCCATGGGGTTACGAGAGGAAACACGTGGCGCTACACAAGGCGAGAGACTATGAAAATGCAAACTGTGCTTTCGAGGCGATGCTATCCAAGATGTCGCAGTCATCTGATCCAAAGATTCACAGTAAGGACATGACATCACGCCAAAGTTCACCTGTTAATCTTCTTTCCCAGTGCTTCATCGCCAGTACATGGATGCGAAAGTGGCTATCCGGGATGTCATTCAAGATGCTATCCGTGACTCTCCACGGGTACTCATTAACACCATCTCTGGTCGACTCCTCAATCAAACGGAACAAGCTGTAGCATTTGAATCGCTCCCGATTTTCAACGACCTGATCGCCTCCATGACGACGACCATTGACCATGCTCGTATCAAACATGACGTAACACAGTTCTATCGTTATGCCACGCTCTCCCACACGTGGGAAAACAACGAACCTCTGTTCGACGAAGTCATGCACATCATAGTGTATGATCTCGACGAATCTCCCACAAACAACAAGCTTAAAAAGTTCTGCAAGATCGTACGGGATGCGGGGTTACATTGGGCTTGGAGTGATACCTGTTGTATCAACAGGGCGGATCACTCCGTGCTTCAAGAAGCGCTGGTTGCCAGGTTCAAATGGTACCAGGGTTCTGCTTTGACTCTCGTGTTTCTCCGTGGTGTTCGCTCTCCATCGCGGCGTGGCGATCTTGTGAGGAGCATCTGGAACTCTCGTGCCTGGACACTCATCGAATACCGAGCCTCGAAGGTGGTTCGGTTCTATGATGAGGACTGGACCCTTTACATGAACCTCGACATTCCAAATCACAAGGACTCGCCGGAGATCCTGTTGGAGATGGAGGAGGCAACTGGCATGTCGGCGCGAACCTTGATGGGACTTCAACCTGGGTTAGACAACATTCGGGAGAAACTGTCTCTTGTCTCGAGACGTGAGACGACCCTTGTCGAGGATGCAGCCTACTCATTGTTCGGGATATTCTCTGTATCCTTACCAGTCATTTATGGGGAGGGGGACCAAGCACTCGGGCGACTATTGGCGCAGCTACTCGCAAGGTCCGGGGACACGAGCATTCTTGCATGGACCGGGAAACCTGGAAGCTTCAACAGCTGCTTCCCGGGCAGCATCCGTGTATTCAGCGAGCTGACCACCTCACACATCCCACCACCCATGACATACGCCGAAATGCAGTCCACTGCTAGATCCACTGCTGCTAGATTGCGCAGAATATTCAATCTCGCCTCGGTCATCAAATTCTATGACCGACTCAGCGAGCTTCCTGTGCCGTCATTCGCAGGAAGACGGATGAGACTCCCATGCATTGCTTTCAAGCTTGGGCCGTTATCAGTCTCCCGAGGTCAGAATAGATCGGAACAAGTATTCCGTGCACAGACAACCGCGCTCGGACTTGTGGAAATCAGGACCGAGGAGGATCTCCCTGCATTCAACACTCTCTACCTCGTACACCCATGGATCGACTTTCTCCTCGATCGACAGTCTGTTGGAAATATATCCGAGACAATGGCTGATGACCAATCTTTTACAGACGAGCTGCCTTTATCTCCACAGCTACGACTTACAGGATCCACTCCCCCCTTGGGGATGTCATCTGGTGCACGGCCGCGAGACGCGACATCTCTCTCGTCACCTTCGCATGTATCGTTGACGGACAAGCTGACCTCAGCTCTCCAGTCTATGGCTTGCCTGAGACAACCATTTGGAGCACTGTTGCTCACGCCAACACGCGAAAATGTGACCGAGTACAAAAGGGTCGCTTCGGAGAGTGTTATCACGGTCCGAGTGCAGGACGACACGCCGCCACAGGTGCTGATGGCTTGCGTAAAGACACTGGACGTGCTCTAATGACATCTAATTACATGACCTTCCTATCCCGCATTCCTTTCCCCCATGTTTCTGCCATATGAATTTGTTTGGTTTACTTACCGTTTCATTTGTCAATCTCTCGAGCCATCACCTCGTAGCCTTCACGGTCCGTATCTTTCTGGACTGGTTTTCACGTGCCCTTTTGATTGATCGTTGTGGGTCGATATTCATTCTCACTTCTGGCAATGTCGCTGACCTACTGTTGTTGTGTGGTTACATTTGGGTCCTTGAACATTGTGACACTTGACTCGTGCGGATCCTCGTTTGACGCGCCGTGTCCTCGTAGAAGATTCCGAACGCGGCAAGTAATATCATTTGGTTGAATTTCTAACCGAATCGAGTCATTGCTCTACTGAACCCCTGGGTCACCATCGCCGTTGATCTCAAGGACTCGGACACTGCGTCAACGAGGACATTATCGTTGGGTTACACGCTAACCTGTTCTCTAAACCCTTTCCCCTATGCCCCGTTCCTAAAGACGTGTTTAGCCTTGTCGACAATCCGAAGGTGCGGGCCAGTGTATACCTGCGTACTGCGCTGATGGTCCAGTGATGAAGCAGGACGTGCTCAAGGTCGATCAAGCTCAACTCGCTCGAGGTGTTTATCGATGGTTTCTATGGCGAACCACTCCCTGCACGTTCAATACAATCAGTGGGAACACTTTCCCAAGTTTCTCGCCGAATGGTGGGAGAAGCTCGAAGCGGGTTTACGGTCATTCTTTTCTGAGTCGAATCGTCTACGTCAACCTGGAGGGGCGTGCGTCCCGAATTAATAGAGGTATGTGTGCCGTGTCGTTTCTTGATTGTGACGCTCATGTCATGAACATAGTACTCGTTCATCAATAATAGTGGAAACCACGAGTCAGTGGTGTCTGACCGTGGGCCATACATGGACTCGGCATGACACTGGTTTTGTAATGTACTTGTGCCCTGTAGCGTTCGTCTACTTCTTTGCACGGATTTTGGGCCCTACAGTGCAATTGAATCTGCCCTTGCTGGCTGAGGAGCGTTTGATGGAATTTTCTCCTACACGCCCACACTTTGGCGCTCCGAACCAGTCATAAATATATATTTCACTGAACTTCACAAGGACCTCACATCACGGCGGGTCGAGCTGGCAGTACACCGTCAATAAAGACAATGGTATGACGAATCCGTGACTATTATGTAGACTCAACGGAACACCAGCAATTCAATACCCACAACACAGTACACATTTGACAGCCGACTGAGAGCCTGGGGTAGAATCGACACATGAAATCACCAATGATCATGTCCTCGCCTTCAAGCCTCTCCTGGTCTGATGAGGGGTTGGTCAGAGGTTTGCACAGAAGCACACAAAGAACAACCACTGCCTAGCGTGGTTGTGTTTCTCTTGGAGATACATGCATGACTTCAGATGCGTTGTGGATAGTGAAGCACCATCCAGTAATCGACAGTAGGATCTTTTGTCACCAGCTCGTATATGCGCCAAGAACAACTCGATGAGACTCACGCTGCACAGCATATGCCCTTTGACGCCGACTAGCTCGCTGATTCTTCCTGTTTCTCTTGCATATCTGTTCGACGACAAAGGTGTATGGGACCCTTAAGCCGGAAGCCTCCTCGATGAGCGCCTTGGGGAGAAAACGGATGGAAAGGGGATTGGGAGAATATACGTGTACAAAAGCCAGCGGATGGCCAGATCCCATATCGTTGATCAATGGTCGTTTACACTGTCTGTTTCATGATATTCGCGGGCCTGCCCACATTGACGCAAGTGCTGTGGATCCCCCTCGATTCGCCGAGATTAAAAACGTGAATGTTAACGCACGATAGAGTGTGGCGTACGATAGATGGTCCAAGGGGTGATTGTGCATATCATACTGGGGACACAGCTATGTATGAACACGTGTCGAAAACATGAGGGAGTCAGAAAGGGCAACGTGTATCAATTGCCACAACTCGTTCATGCACGTTGACCCATGATGGCTCAAATGAGTGCGTACTGGTGACATGGAGGTGGGTTGATGCTGACTGTTGGACAAGTTGGACGCACCCTACTCCCGAGAGATTCAATGGAACGTGCGTACTAGTAAAGTGGAGGTGAATTGATGCTGACCCTGAGCAACTAGTCATTGTCATTCGTACGTACTGGTGAAATGGAGGTAAGCTTAGTGCTGACTGTTGAATAAGCGAAGCGCCCCTTTCGGAACCAAGTCGGCAGTGCGTAGTAAAGTAGAGTGTGGGTTGATGATGCTGACTGTTGGAAAAGTAAGGCTCCCGCAAACGACGGCGGTGACGTTTGCAGCGAACGGCGAGCATTTCTTGGGCAGTTGCGAGACCGGGGTTCGAGTGCGGCGAGTTAAAGACCACAAAGAAGTGGCATCCATGGAAGCAGAGGATATCCGAGTTTTGTGTCTCGCTGCCTCAAAAGATGGTAGATGGATTGCTGCGGGAACAGAGGGAGGAGAGCTGTTGATGTGGAATGCGGAGACATACGAACAAGCTGTCGGCAAGTACATGAAGGACACCCATGCCATCGCCACAGTCGATTTCTCGCCCGACTCTTCCCATCTCCTTTCAGCATCCGCCAATAAAGCCACCGTTTGGGACCTCACAAGCGGCGAACAACTACAAACACTTCACCACGAGACAGAACTGAGAGCAGCGAGATATTCGCCAGAGGGAGATCGCATCGCGATAGCCACCTCGAATTCCGTACGAGTCTATGACAGCAACGACGGCTCTTTACTGGTAGACATCAAGGTACGAGTAACCTCGTCCCGCAATAACACCCTCTGGTCTGGAAACCACATCTTTGTCATATCCGACCGCACAATCAAGCAGTTTGAAGTGCCCACCGGTTCAACAGTCGCAGAGTGGCAAGTTCCCTACAGCGCAGTCACATGCATTGCCTTACCCCAGCACGGTACATTCGTGGCATACTCTGCAAAACATACCGTCATGTTGTGGAATACGTCTACCCACAACCAGTCTCGTCTCATTCAACACCCTCGAGAGATATCTTCCCTCGCATTCTCCCCGGACGACCGGTTTCTCGCAATTGGTGGATTGGATGGTGAAATCATCATCCAAGATCTCAAAGACAGATTCCCTTCATACTATTCTGCTGTAAGTACCGTGTATTATCCTAACTGGCGTGTTCCAGTGGTTTTACAATATCAGAGCTGATTTTCTTCTTTCTGGTTCTCTCCAGGTCCATCGCGCGCTCGCCAAAAAATCCCTCATACGAGTCTTGATCAAGCGGAGCAAAGCATATGTAGCCAGTAATTTGTGGGGACCAGCGTTAAATGACGCGAACAAGGTGGGTTGTCCTATATTGCGCAAGCTAGTCCTAGTCGACAGATCGTCACCAGGTAATCGAGCTCGATCCATCGTCCCCATGGGGCTACGAGAGGAAACACGCGGCGCTACACAAGGCGGGAGACTATGAAAACGCAAGCCGTGCTTTCGAGGCCATGTTATCCAAGATGTCGCAGTCGTCTGATCCAGAGATTCGCAGTAAGAGCATTGACATCACGCCAAAATTCGGCTGTTTATCTCCTTTCCCAGAGCTTCATCGCCAGTACATGGATGCGAAAGTGGCTATTCGGGACGTCATTCAAGATGTTATCTGTGACTCTCCACGGGTACTCATTAACACCGACTCCGGCCGACTCCTCAACAAAGCGGAACAAGCTGTAGTATTTGAATCGCTCCCAGTTTTCAACGACCTGATCACCTCGATGACGACGACCATTGACCATGCGCGCATCGAACATGATGTAACACAATACTATCGTTACGCCATGCTTTCACACACGTGGGAAAACAACGAACCTCTGTTCGACGAAGTCATGTGCATCATAGTGTACGATCTCGACGAATCTCCCACAAACGACAAGCTTAAAAGGTTCTGCAAGATCGTACGGGATGCGGGGTTACATTGGGCTTGGAGCGATACCTGTTGTATCAATGAAAGGGATCACTCCGTGCGTCAAGAAGCACTCGTAGCCATGTTCAAGTGGTACCAGGGTTCTGCTCTGACTCTCGTGTTACTTCGTGGTGTTCGCTCTCCATCGCGGCGCGGCGACCTTGTGAGGAGTGTCCGGAACTCTCATATACTCCAGGAATATCAGGCCTCGAAGGTGGTTCGGTTCTACTACGAGGACTGGACCCTCTACATGAACCTCGACATTCCAAATCACAAGGACTCACCTGAGATCCTGTTGGAGATGGAGGAGGAAACTGGCGTCTTGGCGCGAAACCTGATGGGATTTCAACCTGGGTTAGACAACATTCGGGAGAAACTTTCTCTTGTCTCAAGTCGTGATATGGCCCCCGTCGATGCAGCCTACTCATTGTTCGGGGTATTCTTCGTATCCTTACCGGTCGCTTATGAGAAGGGGGACCAAGCGCTTGGGCGACTCTTGGCACATCTACTCACGCGCTCGGGAGAGATGAGCATTCTTGCATGGACCGGGAAATCTGGAAGCTTCAACAGCTGCTTCCCAGATAGCATCCGTGTATACACCCAGCCGCTGACATCACATATCCCACCACTCATGACATGCACCGAAATGGAGACCGTCCTTTCCACATTCCGCAAAACACCATTCAATCTCATGCTAGCCGTGGAGCTATATGACAGACTTTGGGCTCTTCCCGTTCCGTCCTTGGAAAGAACACGGATAAAGCTTCCGTGCCTCGTGTTCAAGCTTGGCCCTGTAACATCAGCTCAAAGTGCATCGGGGCGTGTGTTTCATGCAAAGCTGGATGCTCTCGGGACTGTAGAGATTAGGACCACAGAAGACCTCTCCAGGTTGAGCTCCCTGACTCTTGTTCACCCATGGATCGACTTTCTCCTCGACCGACACCCTCTGGGCAGCATGAAGGCGATACCCGAGAAAACAGAAGATCCGTCTTCTTCAATAGGCGAACCGCACCCACTATCTAGTCCTTCCGGTATTACTGTAGCTGCCCCACAGTCACGAGTGGCGCGGCTTGCCTCCCGCTTTGCGCTCCCCTTTGGTGCACTGCGTCGAGCTGCGACATCGCGACTGGAGTCGCTCCCGTCGCCTTCAGCCGTACCGTTGACAGACGAACAGATACGAGCTGTCTCACTTGTTGCTCGCTTGAGACAACCATTCGGTGCATTATTGTTCACGCAGACGCGTGAAGACGCGGCCGAGTACAGGAGGGTTGCTTCGGAGAGTCTCATCACGGCCCGTGTGCCGGACGACACACCGCTACGGGTGCTGATGGCCAGTGCACAGACGCTGGACGTACTCTAATGATGTCAAAACTATACGATGCTCGTATTCACTTCCCCTGTGTTTCTGCTCTATGATTCCATGTTGTCGTTTACTTACCGTTTCGTCTGTCGATTTCCGAGTCTCAAACCATTTTGTAGTTCTTAGTACGGGTCTCTCGTCGATATCACTAAGTAGGATGCTGGATCTCTGTAGACTTGTTTCCCCAAGCTCTTTTGATTGACTGTTCATCGCCGGCTGTCTACTTGGTTGCGATACGCAACATGCGGATCTCGTTTAGTGACGGGGCTGGCAATACACCGATGCAAGATCATCTCTCTTTTCCCATCTTCTGTCTCTTACTAATACACGCTCTTCCACGTTTGTTTCCGTGTGGACGCCCGGGCTAGTGTTTCGTCCTCCTCGGGACCCAATGGTTTCCACACCAGGCGGCATAGCAGCCCTCTCTCCGGATCGAAACTGCAGGGTTTAGAAGTTCTACATGAGCGTAGAAGATTTTCCAAGTCTGCCGCCGAGTGAAGACGCCGAACGCGGCAAGTAGTAAGGTCATTCGATTCGATTTTCTAAACCATGTCGAGTCATTACTCTGCTGGATCCCAAGGTCGTTACCTACGCTCTCGTTCGTTTAGCCTTGTCGATAACCGACAGGTGTATACCTGGGTAAGCTGGCGGAGCGGAATGACTACGACTTTATCGAGGTTGACACTCGCGAGTCGCCGAGGTGTTCAATGTTCATTGTTAGTTTCCCTGGCGAACCACTCACTTTTGGCCAACTTCAGCTCGAATTTCACGTCTGCTACAATCGATGGCAACGCTTCCCCAAGTTCTTCAAATGGTAGGAGAAACTCGAAGCGGGGGTTCTGCGGCCATGCTATCGATATGTTTCTCGGATCTGCCACAGCTTGTCCATCAACGTTTCAACCCGCATCAATGGCTTCGTTGTGCATTGATGCTTACCATTGCCGGATGGTGGTGGCGTTTGTAGGGTAATAATGTCAAGTATATTGTTGGCGGTGGCAAGCTCAAGGGGGTTCAAGTTCGGCGAGTGGCAGACGGCCAACAAATGGCAGTGGGTAGATTCGGATCGCGGGGGTCCTTGAACAAGCCACTGCAAATAACTACAAATATTTGACCTACTTCTCACTACCAGAGGAACCATGCCAATCCGCGAACGAGCAAAGTATACGTAGCCGATGGTTTGTGGGAATTGGCATTGAATGATGCAAACAAGGTGCGTTGCTTCGTGTCATGCAGGTTAGCTCTAGTCGATAGATCATTGTCAGGTCACCGAGCTCGACCCGTCGTCCCCATGGGGCTACGAGAGGGATATCGCGATCGACTGATCCTGGTATTCGCAGTAAGGGCGTTGACATCATGCCAAGGTTCATCTACTAATACATATTCTCTACCAGAGCTCCATCGCCATTACATAAGTCCGGCAAATACGAGAATGGTCATCCGACGTGCTGTTCAAGATGCTATCCGCGACTCTCCTCGGGTACTCATCCACACCACCTCCGGCCGACGCCTCGACTCCTTGGAACAATCCGCGTCGTTTGAGTCGCTCCCGGTGTTCAAATAGTTGATCTCTTCCATGGCGACTATCATTGATCATACTCGCATGGAACATGACGTGAGAGACAACCGTTTGGTGCACAGTGCTCCCGTCAAGATGTGGTAGGATACCGGAAAGTCGCTTCGGAGTTTCATCACTGTCCAGGTACAAGAGGACACGCTCGGATGACCTGATAGACAGCATACGGATACTGGATGTGCTCTGATGATATCTATCGGTTACTCGGTCTCGATGTCGCATTTATGGCATCCTTGCGACTGGCGGTAGTGCAACGGAAATGGCTATCAGCGTGTGTTTGCACGCAAAAGCGCAACGCGTGATGGGCGTCAAAGTACTCAAGACCGAGGTTGGTGACTTTGCAGCTACTGACCACAGGTTGTGCTCAACAGTCTGGGTAGCCAGCGCTTAGGTTAGGAATATCAAGACCAACCTCTTCTCGCTACCATCTCGGTGCAGCTCTCAACAGCCCCGCCGCGTTCATTCCCTTGACATGCCTCTTTACAGCCGCCATCCGAGATCCACGATAGCCCTTCTTGGCCTAATATTCATATCCATCCTCCTCTTTGCAAACTCGGAACCGCACGACCCGCTCTTCAACTCGGCGAGCCCGCACCGAGGTGGCCGTGGAGGATGTACGGTACCAAAAGTTCCTTGACCGGCGTCAAGATCTCATTAGGAAATGAGGCCCGACCCTCTACGTCGTTCTGCATGTACTCACCATTCCTTGGACAGCTTTCCCTCTCATGGTTAATTCTACACACTCTGTAAGTGACTGTGTCATGGCTGGTGTGGCGGGCTGATGATGGTTCACCAGGGGACTTTTTTCTCCCGTCTTTTCGTTGCCCCCATCACGTAGACTGCGTCGGAGTCATGGGAGACGGCGGTAAATGGGTGTATGGATTGGAACGCATTATCCCCCCAAAGAAGTGTGTGATGTACTCCTTTGGTGCGTATTTCGGTTCCTTGACTACGGACGGGATCTTCATGTATGATCCTCAGGTACCAACGGCGAGTCATCGTTTGAAGCGGATATCATGAAGGCAGCCCGAGGCTGCGAGCTCTATGGATATGACTTTAGCGTCAACTCAGTACGTGTGTTGATTTACACATAAGTTCGTCGGCGCCCATCATTCGCTTCCGTCAGTTTGCCCCAGGAATTCACCTCGATTTATCTGAAGCGCCGTTCCCAATTCTTCTCTTATGGTCTCGATCCCAAGGACGCGTTTACCCCTACCGACAACCCAAAGTTTTATTCGCTACATACGCTGATGAAGCGGAATGGCCACGACTTTATCGACGTGCTCAAGGTCGACATTGAAGGTGGCGAATTTGACTCGCTCGAGGTGTTTATCGACAGTTTTCATGGTGCACCACTCCCTTTTGGCCAGCTTCACCTCGAATTGCACGTTCGATACAATCAATGGCAACACTTTCCCAAATTCTTCGAATGGTGAAAGAAGCTCTAAGTGGTGGGTTTACGACCATTCTTTTCCGAGCCGAATCTCGTCTATGTCAACCTCGTGAGGGGCGTGCGTCCCGGATTGATCGAGGTAAGTGTTAGTGTTTCGTGACGGGACGGTGCTCATGTCGTGAACATAGTACTCGTTTATCAATATTCGTGGCAACCACGAGTTGGTGTCTGACTGTCCTTTGCCTCCTCGTCGTATCCTCGTCGCAATGAGAATGAGCCTCGCTCGGACTAGACATGGACCCCAAAGTAATATCGGTATGATACTGATTTTGTAATGTACTTGTGCTCTGTAGCATTCGTCTACTTCTGAATTGAGCTATCGTTTTCTTTTCTTTTCTTTTCTTTTTGGACAAGGAGCTATCATTTTCATCACAAATGTTGCAGAAAACGGATATACTAAGATATGTTTAGATCAGCTTACATCTTTTTTCACGTCCGCTTATCGTCTCTGTCATATCCGCCAATGTATGTCGAACCAGGCCAACAATCGTTTTTTCTGACATGAAGGGCCCATTCGGACATTATAATACTCGCCAGATATGCAACCCAATTTCAGCTATAGTTAGACATTGCCTCGCACGGAGATATTGTACGACAAGAGAATGCATTCGCTACCAATACAATTTGTATACAGACATTGTACAAACCATCAATGCAATACAGTCTCTTGTCCGACAGCTTCTATACCAATGTGGGTAAACATGGCATCGACGACAAGAGGCGTCTAAGAATTCGATTGTGGGGTGGTGTTACAGATGACGTGCAGGAAG
>JBBPJO010000251.1:0-17906 GCA_038088815.1 Boletus nobilissimus | reverse complement strand
TGAGAGATGCTACAGAGACCAAGGATAAGCAAGCAACTATGAAAACGAGAGGACTCACCAAGCATAAGAACAGAGATTTGAAACTCCATGCCTATAGCCCTGAGCAATGTGCTGCTCGAGTAAGCAGCACAGCCCCAGCTATAGAAGATGTACCTAAACAGACCATGGCAAGAAAATTGCTGTTAGCACTTGAGAATGACCTCAATGGTGTGATTAAGAAGCTGCTATGCACCCAGATAAGCCTCACTGCAGGTGAGATACTCTGAAGCTTGAAGGAGCTGAGTAACATCTTGGCAACCTGACTGAAACCAAAAATGGTAACCATAGCTGAGCCCCCACATGTGACGTCACACCACATGGAGGCAGATTCACCAGAGCCAAAACAGGCTGGCACACCACTGCTGCATATACATATCAAGTATGGAAATAAAACCATTATTGCTATAGTAGGCTCAGGAAGTGAGGTAAACTTGATCAAATGCTCCATATGGCAACAATGCCTGGGAGTTCCCATAGATATCAGTGAATCTATTGTACTTATGGATGTGAGTGGTCGTCGCAGCGAACTCAATGGATACATACCCAAACTGTTGAGAATCAGTGACTAAGGTCTAGCCTGTCTCTTATCTTCTTATCAACAGTCTAGACTCTTATCTCTGATATGACATGTTGATGATTACTCATACTTAGTAAGACCAGTTGATAGCTTACCTATCATATCTTGGCATATGTCATACTTGCTGACATATTCTTCCATGATGTTCCATAGTGTTCTATGGTATGACTCTCTATTTACCATACATATGTAGTATAGGAGTACACAAGTACAAACATATCTTACATGTATATAAGCCAGGCCTTACAGCCTGGTAAGAATAACCAAGTGTCTCTGTTCTCTCCTCTGATCTTAGTGTTGAGTCTCACTCCACTACATCTACCCAACCAACCTCAAATCCATTCCTCCTCTCCTATACAGAAAAGTCTTGTGAGTTTTCCACAAAAGTCTGTGCTGGTGCTGTAGAAACCCTGGGATTGTTTCTCCATTATTCTTTATCCCATTTTCTACAGGTTATGAGCCCTGCTTGAAAAGACTCTACAACAATATGCTGTTTCCTTTTCCAGTGTTCACTTTTCCGGGAGGTCTGGGTGCCTTTTTATGGTGCCTTTCAGTTTTCATCCATTTTGGTGCATGGGTTATCAAAGTTGAAGGCTGGTATCAGCGCAACATCTTCTTTATCACAACCACTCAAACATTTGTCCTTTTGTGTCATTATTTTTCTACTGGTTCTGCTCAGAACATTGCGATCCAAATCTGGGTGACTAACACTGTTCATACTATCTCATATCAGGTGTCTGCATTAGATGAAATTCACACTCTCAATCATACAAACAGACCACCTGGTTATGGAGTAAGTCTTTGCCATCTTTTCTTACATAATTTTTGGTTGGATTCACCAAATTATGAGGATCACCGGGTGCCTCAGTTTGCTCTGCACATTGACGCACATGCCCTGGCTCCTCCTTATCCAATTAGACCAGTCAGTCCACCACCAGTGGATGAAGTAGTCATTCCACCTCTTCCTATCAGGATGCCTCAAGGGCATATCACTGAGGAAGAGATGGACTGGGCCCTTTGGCCTCTTCTAAATCCGCTACTTGTAGCTGGGAGAAGGGCTGATAACATTCCAGAACCATGCAATGGCTGCCCCCTTCACCAACCAAACCCCCACCAACACCACCATGTTCCAGTACCAGAACCTCGGAACCCTCCCCGAGGTCCACAGGAACAAGATCATGGCAATTGTTACGGTTTATGAGGGGGTACACTTTTTCTTCTACATTTTCTCGTTCACTCGACCTCTAGTCTTGTTCTCTTCACCGTATGCGGTTGTATTTGTAATGGAGTCGGCCTCCATTATACCAGATACGTTTCCCGATCTCTTTCCCCTTCAGTCTCACACGGCGCCCCGCCCTTACCTTATTTAGACTTCCTTCCCGTTCTGCTGCAGTCGCCTTATTCAGACTTCACCGCCTGCGGCATAGCCTTTTATTTGTGACTCGTCTCGACTCGTCGTGATTCACTGTGACTCATATGCTGCGCATCAAGTCATATCCTAGTGACTGCGGATGCTGTGCATCCTTTCCTTATTTAGAAGGGGCCTACCATATATAAGGGCGCTCTCTCGCCCTCCTGTAATTTCCCTAAGCTAGTTCTACGCAATATCAGTGTAGTTTCTAGTGACCACCAAGTCTAGCGACGTTCCTAGATAGGTGAGACCAGCTTAGGCTTCACATCGTCTCGAAGCTCGGCATCGCTCCTCAAAGATTCCTTTACTTGTCACTCGCTCTCACTTCTTTACACGCAAACTCTTCTTCGTATCGCAGCACGCTACGTTAACACTATGCTGTGTGTTACAAAAGAACTAGCCTTTCCCCTTGTCCCTACTTTTACGTAGAGGACATTCCCCCTACCCACCATCTCTCGCCTAGGCAGGTTCAGAGTACCCTCCGACTCTGATTCCCCTCCTGAAACACCCACCGTGTCTCAACCTCGTTCCTCCCCCCGACTTCCCAGACTTCACCTCCTACCTGACAATTGTAACACACAGCGTAGTAGTGACATAGTGTGCTGCGATACAAAGTCAAGAGCGGGAGTGAAGATGCGAGAGTGAGTGATGAATAGAGGAATCCTCGAGGAGCGATGCTGAGCTTCAAGACGACGCGAAGCCTAAGCTGGTCTCACCTATCTAGGAATCTCGCTAGACTTGGTGGTCACTAGAAACTACACTGATATTGCGTAGAACTAGCTTAGGGAAAATTACAGGAGGGCGAGAGAGCACCCTTATATACGGTAGGCCCCTTCTAAATAAGGAAAGGATGCGCAGCATCCGCAGTCGTAAGTATGTGACTCGATGTGCAGCATATGAGTCAAGACGAGTCAGAGCGAGTCATAAACAAAGGCTATGCCACAGGCGGTGAAGTCTGAATAAGGCGACTGTGGCGGAACGGGAAGGAAGTTTAAATATAGTAAGGGCGGGGCGCTGTGTGAGACAGGAAGGAAAAGGAGATCGGGAAACATATCTGGTATAATGGAGGAAGACTCCATTACGAATACAACCGCGTACGGTGAAGAGAACGAGACTAGAGATCAAGTGAACGAAAAGCATAAAGGAAAAAGTGTACTCCCTCGTAAACCGTAACAACAATCACCTGTTCTATCTCGTCCTTCCGGATAGATTCTCCTCCCCGGAGTATATTGCGGTATACCAAGAATGTCAAAGGGCTCTCGCAGAAGTCAACCAGTCTCAAGGGTGGAACACTGACGCTCTCCCCTCCGTCTCTGAATTAGCTGCCATCCCCCAGGCCTCCGTCGAATCTCCCATCCAAGAGGATCCTCCCCTTACCTTCCACGATCCTGACCCAGAACCGACTGGTGCAGAGACTTCCTACCCAGAACCAACTGCGGAGGAAGATATTGATATTGACCCAGCTCTAGAAGACGACGAAATGGTATCAGGAATAAAGGCCAGCCTTCCCGAGGACTTTTCCGGGGAGGCAGAGGACGCCAACAGATGGCTCCTTACTATGGACGCCTACTTCACTATCAACGACAAGGTGTTCACGGATAAGACCAAATCCCTTACCTTCCTTAACAAGATCAGTAAGGGCCGTGGCAAGACCTTCGCTGAAGGATGGCTGATGAAATTGGGAAATGCCCATATCCCAAATGAACTCAAGACCTTCGACTGTATTAAACAGGCTTTCGAGACCGCCTTCTCCCCCTATGACATAGCCACCAAGGCTAGGATCGACCTCTCTAAACTCCACCAGACTGCCGGAAAGGACGCGGATGGAAACTGGAGCGATGGCTTTGCCAAATATGCTTCAGAATTCCAACTTCTCGCCAAGAAGTCCCTCATCTCTGACAAGCACACTCTTGTGGAATGGTTCATCCAAGGCCTCTCTCCTAAACTCGCAACAATGATCCTGTCTTGCGAAAAGATCCCCGACGACTACAAGGATTGGATTAAAACGGCAGGCCAGTTCTCGCAACAATTGCGGAGGATTGGGGACCTTTGAAAGGGTGTACCACATATCCCGGCACCCTCCTCTCGATCGCACAAGGACCCGGACACAATGGACGTAGATGCCGTGCGTCTGTCGCCAACTCAGCGCGCTGAGTATATGTGGAGCAACAAATGCTTTATCTGTCACAAGGTTGGCTGTAGGTCTTCCAACCACCACGGAACCAGAACCAACCGGTCCAACTCACGTCCCCGCCCGACCACATCCTCCAGACACACCGCATATTCTACTTATAAAGTCCTGCAACGACGGGCATGAACCACCACCACAACAGAGGAGGATGATGAACTCTCAGCTTACCTAGAAGAAATGGGAAGCATCGAGAAAGGCGCTGTGATTAAGATCCTCAAAACTGCTTTCGGGGAGGGCAGCTCGTCCATGGACGAGGAGGCTGGCTACCAGGCCATGGCTGAGGTAAGAACGGCCACTTACCAAGAGTGCCAAAGGGAAGCAATCAGGGCAGCACCACAAGCCAGGGCTGTACGATCTGGACCATGGAACAACTGATTTTCCGCTATCGCGCCGGCAGACCTCTGGGAAACCACCTTGGAGGAAGCCCTGGAACAATCACCAGGCACGTACCCCAATGACGTATCTGTCCAGTCAAGGGTGGACGCGGACACAGCTACTCCCCGGGGTCAGGGGATGGGGCTTGGACCGCAACCTTCTTCTCAAGAGACCACCACGAGAAACACAGTCAAACATGGAATCAAAGTGGTAAAGGCGGTGAGAGAAGGAGAAGAGGCATGTGAGATACCTGGAACCGACCAGGACATGTGGCCTGGAACGGGAACCGACCCATCCAACCGCATATGGAGTGTCTCCGGTTTCTGCAGCAAGGATTTTTGAAGAGCAGGGATGGGTCAACGTCATCTCCTGCTCAATCTTCTCATAGGATATCTCCAGTATGTGTGTCAGGTGGTTCATCGCAATCCATATCTATTCCTGTCACCCTCTACCCACCTGACCGAACTGTGTTCAAAAGCGTTGACACAAAAGCCCTCATCGACTCTGGGGCAACCGGCTGCTTCATCGACTACGCTACCGTGGTAGCTTGTGACATTCCTACTATGCGACTAAAAATCCCACTTCAAGCAAGCAACGTCGATGGATCCCCCAACAAAAACGGCCTGATATGAAGACAGGCATCGGTGCTAATGCAGCTCGGAGAAACCACCGAACTCCGAGACTTCCTTGTTATTGACTGTGGCAAGGATGAGGTCATCCTCAGGCTCCCTTGGCTCTGTGACAATAATCCGGAGGTCGACTGGAGTACAGGAACTGTCCATCTCCGCGATCCGGAACCAACCGGACAGGAACGAACGTGGAATCGAGAAGACGTCGCAGCCGAGGCCCATACTCTAAATGTCTTCAACAAGAAATGCCAGATGAACAAATTGAGGCGACGAAGAGCTTTGTGGTGGAAGTGTAACGTCGACCCCATACTAACGGCAAAGACCAGAGAAGTTCATCTGAAGGTACCTGACGTGGAATCGACCACACAGCAGGAAGAGATACCGGCGCTCATAGATGTGGAGGAGGATGATGAAGAGCCAACCGGACCTTCCATTAGGAAAACTACAATTTTGACTTCTCTCGCTCAAGATGCGAAGAAGACTAAAACGGAACTGCTGCGGGACTTCCAAGACTTCGAGGACGTCTTCCAGAAAAAGGATGACGGTCCCCTTCCGCCCTACCGGTCGTTCAATCACGGCATAGATCTAGATGACTCTTTCCAGCCCAAGGTTGCAAAGGCCTACCCGCTCAACCCTAAGGAGCGAGAGGCATGCAAAGAATTCATTGACAAACACATGAAAGCCGGACGTATTCGCCCCTCCAACTCTCCCATGGCTTTCCCATTCTTCTTTGTATCCAAGAAGGACGGTAATCTTCACCCCTGCCAAGATTATAGATACCTCAATGAGCACACCATCAAGAACACCTACCCTCTCCCACTTATTGGCGACTTGATGGACCAACTCAAAGGATCCTATTACTTCACGAAGATGGATATCCGTTGGGGATATACAGTAATAATGTCTGGATTAAGACTAAAGATGCATGGAAGGCGGTGTTCATCACGCCTTTTGGCCTCTTTGAGCCTCTCGTCATGTTCTTCAGCCTCTGCAACAGTCCTGCGACTTTTCAGTCATTCATGGACTATGTTTTCAAGGATATGGTAGCGGAAGGATGGTTGATCATCTATATGGATGATATGTTGATCCATTCCAGGGATCTTAACGAACACCACCAATGAATGAGGCGAGTTCTGGAACGGTTGCGAGACAACCATCTCGGCCTCAAGTTAGACAAATGTATGTTCGACGCATCCTTGGTTGAATTCCTAGGGATGGTCGTCCAAGAGGGTATCATCGCGATGGACCCTCCCAAGTTATCGGCAATCACTACCTGGGAACCACCTACTACGGTTCGTGCAGTCCGCTCCTTCATAGGGTTCTGCAACTTCTACCACAAGTTTATTCCGAGTTTCTCGGAAATTGCCAGGCCGATCTTGGATTTAACAAAGAAAGGGCAGCTGTGGTCCTGGATGCACGAGCAACAACAGGCCTTCAACCTCCTCCGTCGGGCCTTCACCTCGAAACCCGTACTCGCAATGCTGGATACCTCTAAACCATTCTATGTCATGACGGACGCCTCACTAACGGCCACCGGAGGCATACTGATGCAGAAGGACGCCAATGGCAATTTACACCCTTGCTGCTATATTTCCCGAACGTTCTCACCGGCGGAACGCAACTATGACATTTACAACCGCGAACTCTTGGTGGTTATACGGGTGCTAGAAGAATGGCATCATTACCTCACCAGAACCGACTGGCCCATCACCATCCTCACAGATCACAAGAATCTGTGTTACTTTAAGGATCCCAGGAAGCTCTCTAGGCGGCAAGCTAGATGGCTATTGACGTTACAGGACTATGACCTCCTGTTTCAACATGTACCGGGAAATAACATGACCCCCACGGATGCTCTCTCCCAAAAGGACACCCTGGATACTTTGGACGACAACGCTGAAGTCACCCTTCTCCCTGGAGAGCTGTTTTTGAAGCACATCGACACAGACCTCCGACATGCCATTGAGCAATCTTGCTCCACTGACGGCTTCGTCATCAACCAGCTCCGCAAGCTACACGAGGGTACCTCGGGAATCCCTCGCTCCACCATCCACAACTGGCATTTTGACAATGGCCTACTCTATTTCAAGGATTGGGCCTATGTGCCCGAGGCCCACCGGAACGACCTCCTCCATTCCATCCATGACTCGCCTGCGGGGGGCCATGGCGGTTATTACTGGACTGTTAATCAGGTACAACGTGACTATTGGTGGCCAGGCTTAACCGCCTTTGTCCGTTGTTTCATCCAAGGATGTGCGGTTTGCCAGGCCAACAAAGTCAATACACACCCCACTGTTCCACCTCTCACCCCCCTTCTGGTCACCTCCTCCCGTCCCTTCCAGTGTCTGTCGGTCGATCTCATCACGGACTTGCCACCATCTAAAGGATTTGATTCGGTTATGGTCGTGGTCGACCATGGCCTTACAAAGGGGGTAATTTTCACCCCTACTCACAAGAGTGCAGACGCCGAGGGCGTCGCACAGTTATTCTTCGAGAAAGTCTTTCCCCACTTTGGACTCCACGATAAGGTTATCTCGGACCACAGTCTGCAGTTTGCCTCGGCCTTCGCTCTAGAACTAGCGAGGCTCCTGGATTATGATCCACTCCTCTCCTCCGCCTACCACCCACAGACCGACGGAGAAACAGAACAGGTCAACCAGGAATTGGAAACCTATCTTCGGATCTTTTGCCAAGGAGATGCCACCCGATGGTCAGACCTATTACCAATGGTGGAGTACTGCCACAACTCCTCCGTCCATTCCGTAACGGGAAAGACCCCTTTTAGTTTAATGATGGGAT
This sequence comes from Boletus nobilissimus, assembly GCA_038088815.1. NCBI lineage: Eukaryota > Fungi > Basidiomycota > Agaricomycetes > Boletales > Boletaceae > Boletus > Boletus nobilissimus. The sequence goes on along the minus strand of JBBPJO010000251.1, from coordinate 9,885 downwards.
ATGAGCCGAGGGCTTATCCATCTTTAGGAACGAAAACCTTCCTCCCCGCTCTGGAAAAACGCCTTGGAGACCTCAATGAGGCTCACAAGGAAGCCACCGCCGCCCATGAGAAGGCCCAACAATACATGCGCGAACGTGTAACCTCTAAGTTCAAACCTTGGAAAGTAGGAGACAAGGTATGGCTCGAAGGCCGTAACCTAAAACTCTGCTACCCCTCTCGAAAACTCGCCCCTCAACGTGAAGGACCATTTGAAATCTCACAGGTCATATCACCTGTTTCGTACAAACACTGCCTGCCCAAGACATGGAAAATCCACAACGCCTTCCACGCATCGCTTCTGACTCCCTATTGGGAAACTGCTGAACACGGACCCAACTTCGTGTTACGGTTTACGAGGGGGTACACTTTTTCCATTACACTTTTCGTTCACTCGCCCTCTAGTCTTGCTCTCGTCACCGTACGCGGTTGTATTCGTAATGGAGTCGTCCTCCATTATACCAGATACGTTCCTGATCTCTTTCTCTTTCTGTCTCACACGGCCCCCTGCCTATATCCCTATTTAGACTTCCTTCCGTTTCCGCCGCAGTCGCCTTATTCAGACTTCACTGCCTGCGGCATAGCTTTTCTATTTATAACTCGTCATGACTCTTCATGACTCGTCTTGACTCCTAGTGACTCCTATGCTATGCACCGAGTCATATTTTAGCTACTGCAGATGCTGTGCATCCTTTCCTCATTTAGAAGGGGCCTACCGTATATAAGGGCGCTCTCTCGCCCTCCTGTATTTTCTCTAAGCTAGTTCTACGCAATATCAGTGTAGTTTCTAGTGACCACCAAGTCTAGCGAGATTCCTAGATAGGTGAGACCAGCTTAGGCTTCACGTCGTCTTGAAGCTCGGCATCGTTCCTCAAGGATCCCTCTACTCGTCACTCGCTCTCTCTTCTCTACGCGCGACTTCGTCTTTGTATCGCAGCATGCTACGCCATTACTACGCTGTGCGTTACACTTCGTTCCGCTTCCGCCAGATATAATAGACGGAGAAGAGGAATTTGAAATTGAACAAATTTTAGATCGGGGTTCCGCCCGCCAATGCCACTACCTCATTTCATGGAAAGGCTATCTGTCTTCCGAAAATACCTGGGAACCCGAATCCAATTTAGGACATGCTGTGGACCTCCTGGAAGAATATAAGGCCAGGGATCCCATCGCCTTTCCCTCATAATCTAAACCCTCTCTTGCCACTCGAGTCGAGCCCTCACTCCTCTATCGTTATCATCATTGCCGCCCCTGTCCACTTATGTCTACCTCGCTGAATGGAACCCCCTCCGTATTCCCAGTCCACCTCCACCGTCTCCCAGACTGAACCCGCCGAATCCTTTTCACTTCTCTCCTCGAGAATCCTGCTGTGGCCCAACGCATCTCCATTTGCCCCCTTTATAGGGATAACTCCATACTCCAATCTTTGGGCCTCATCTTTCATACATACACCACCGGACGGACACTTCACACCCAGCTCTTCCCCAATGGGATCCTGCCTGTCTACGCCGCCGCCATGGAACAGGCCATCCATTCCTCCAGAGACGCTATCTTGGATGCCCTCCATGACCACGGATTCTCCAATGTCATCATGGCAATCCCCTCCAACCTGTACTTGCACGTTTTGCGCCCCCTCGTCAATACCTTATCAGTCAACCTTCAAGGTTACTACATGGATGACCACCTGGGCAACACCTGGGACGGGGACACTTGGGCCCACAACCTTCGCAACCCCATCTGGGACAACAACTCCACCGTCACCCCAAACGCCTCGTCCTCTGACTCTTCCTCCTCGGCCGATGACTCTGCCATTACAGCACCCCTCCCTGTCCCTCCTCCGCCAACTCCCGCAGCTGGACCATCTCGCCGATCAGGAAGTACTGACGCTGTTGGAGGAGCTGGCTGCTCTCTTGTTCCCGGACCACTCTCTTCTCTCCCCCATGATGACCCAGAGGTCCTCGCTTTCCTCGCCACCGTTCCCCTCCTTGGACAAGGGACACCCACTCCCGAACCCACTAACATACTCCCCACTCGAGAACATCCCACCACTCCGACTCCCACCCGTCATCCTCGTCAACTCAATTGATGTGGCAAGGGAATTTCATTTGGACTCCCCAGTTCCGCAGCCCGAGCTGTGGGGCAATGTTCTCAGGGAAATAGAGGAAAGTTGAGACAGACAACTCCGTTCCCCACCTCCGGTCGCTTTAACAAGGACTTCGCGTCTTCGCCCTCGCCGGCGCCAGGATCAGAATTGCACCCCATCGACGTAGATTCTCTCCCGTCTCTCCCCCCAACTCCCTCTCGTCCCGCTCGTCCTGTACTTGGACACTGTTTCTCTTGCAATCAGCGTGGACATCTTCATGCGGATTGCCCTCATTACAAATGTCCATTCTGTCGCGTCACTGCCCCTGGCCACATCCAGGCCTACTGCCCCCGCCGCCGTTGCTCTTCTTGCGGAGAACTTGGCCACTCTGACGACATTTGTCCCCTCCGGCGAAACCCCCTTGACGACTATGACTCCACTGACTATGAGGTCAACGAAGGAGAGGAGGTAGATTGATAGTCTCACAGGTGCTTCGACGATAGGAAGGGGGTAATGTTACGGTTTATGAGGGGGTACACTTTTTCTTCTATGTTTTCTCGTTCACTCGACCTCTAGTCTCGTTCTCTTCACCTTACGTGGTTGTATTCGTAATGGAGTCGGCCTCCATTATACCAGATACAATTCCCGATCTCTTTCCCCTTCAGTCTCACACGGCGCCCCGCCCTTACCTTATTTAGACTTCCTTCCCATTCCGCCGCAGTCGCCTTATTCAGACTTCACCGCCTGTGGCATAGCCTTTTATTTGTGACTCGACTTGACTCGTCGTGACTCACTGTGACTCATATGCTGTGCATCGAGTCATATCCTAGTGACTGCGGATGCTGCACATCCTTTCCTTATTTAGAAGGGGCCTACCGTATATAAGGGCGCTCTCTCGCCCTCCTGTAATTTCCCTAAGCTAGTTCTACGCAATATCAGTGTAGTTTCTAGTGACCACCAAGTCTAGCGACATTCCTAGATAGGTGAGACCAGCTTAGGCTTCGCATCATCTCGAAGCTCAGCATTGCTCCTCGAAGATTCCTCTACTCGTCACTCGCTCTCACTTCTTTACACGCGAACTCTTCCTCATATCGCAGCACACTATGTTAACACTATGCTGTGCATTACAGCAATAGGCAGGCCAGAATTCCTGGCTTGCTACACCATGGAGGATTGTCAGGCAGAAATGCTCAATCTCACTCTTACCAGTCGGCAGGCACATGTCATTAGGATTACCAGAGAGGACCTCATATTTGCCCCTAAGACAGGCTTACAAAGTGAGGACTTTCTTTTCATGGTATACGACGATGAGTCTTTGGTTTCTATTCTTGAAGGGAACAGGTTTCCCATTTGTTTTGGCTCACGCAAAGAAGAGGAACATGTAAGCTCTACTTTTCCTATTCTCTTACACCATGAGGGGTGTGAGTACCTTCCATGGTATGAACAAAGGTTTTATCCTGTGTTTGCTAGACCAGAGGTAGACATCAATCAGGTCTTAGGCCCAAATGAACTCGCCCCTCTTCCCTTAAATGGCAATGCTGTTTCTCACAAGGACAGTGTTGCATGGGAATTAGAGGTGCATGAATGAAAGTTGAGCGCGTTCTTCAACACTTGGTGGGATATTCCCAATATCAAGTGTTACTATGCAGAGCTAGATAAGATCTGGAGGCAGGCATTTCATAATTCTTTCGATCTTCATATTTCTTTTATTTCAAATCTGGCTATAGCTGAAGCCAAGGACCAGCTACAATGCAAGTCATCAGCAGCTTTGGACTTTGCACGAGCAGAGGTTCGTTCCTGCAAGCAGCAAATAGAAGAACTCCAAGAGGAGAATGCCCAACTGGAAGAGGAATGACATGCAGGCGAGGGGCAGATTCCTCAACTGCAGGTTGCAGGGGAAGGCAGACAAAGAGTTGTCCACCCTGTGGACAGACCTTGTCAGAGGAGGCACCAATTGGAGCCAAGTCCTCCTGCACCCCCTGTACCTGCTCCCAGCAGTCCTAGGCATTCCTTACATCTGTGATGTGCTGTTCAGCACTAAGCCCTCTGTAAAGAGGCATTACCCAGATCAAGTAGAAGAATTGAATTTTCTTCTTCCAAAGAATACCATTGTTAATCCTTTCGATCGATGTACTCAGGAATATTATTGGGTGTTGGACACATGTATTGACAATTACCATTATTTTCCTGATAACTTAGATTTTGATCTATTGAAACAACAAGTATTCTTGGATCTTCTGCCATATTCTTGGCTTGAAGGACAAAAGGAAATTCCAGGTTCTACTGAACTGTGGGTCCTTATGTCAGAAATTCCTACCATACCAATTTTGCCCATTTTTACTTCTGTCTCCACTGTATCGTCATCTGACACCATTATTGATTATATCCTTTTGAATATCATCTAGTAACCATGTCGACATCTGAACCAGGAATCACCAAGAACATTCTTATGCTCACTGGTGCAGATAACTATACTGCCTGGTTGGAGTCCATTAATGCTTATCCTGCTACTCTTAAAGTGGCTCAGATTGCATCTGGACAGTCCACTTATCCCATGGGACAAGGATCAACTGACAAGCAAAGGGGAGCCTGGCTTGATTCTGATTCACAGGCACAAGGAATCATCACTTTATATGTTAAAGACCATCTACGAACCACCATTGTGCAGACCTATGACACAAATCACACCTTGCTTGCAAAAGGGAGTTTGGATGCTCTCAAAGCCCTTTATGCACCAACTGGCCCAACTGGTCAATTTCACCTCTTCTGTCAAGCTATCTGATGGCAAATGAACCCTGGTCAGGATTCATCAGGACAGATTGCAAGTTGGAGTCTTTATTCTCCCAACTAATCACAACTGGACTAAATCTCCCAGATAACCTCCAGGCTATGATCCTATGCACTGGACTTCTGGACTCTATGAGTACCATGGTATCCACCACAGTTCATACCATCCAAACTGCTGACTTCAAACTGTCCAAGATCATTCCAATGATCTTGGCAGAATCGACACATCGCCAGGATACCTCTCTGGCTAATTGAATCTCGATGACTCAACCTCGAGGGAACAACATGGGAAATCACATTGGCAAGAAGGAGCATTGCAAGATTTGTCGTAGTTTGTGGCACACAACTGAGAAGCACGCCTCCTCTATTCAAGGCCAGCAGCATGTGCAGCCCCGGAATTCTCTAGGGCAGCAGCGGAATAGCCAGGGGAAGCATAAAGCTCCAAATCCAGCTGTTCCCCAACAGAATTGTTTCCAAAAGGGGAAAGGAAACACTCGTGCTCATGAGGCCACTCATGTGGCAGACACAGTTTCCATGGTCATTGATATTTCTGATTCTGATTCTGATCAGATGGTTAAAGGTTTAACTCAACAGGTCATGGATCTTAGGACTTTTGATCCTGAAGAAGAGCACTTTGATTGGGGTGATGGCAGTGATGGGGAACAACCCATCACGAAAATACCTCGCATTTCTAATCAGTCCTTTCAAGGAAGGGTCCTCTAAATCCACTCCACAGATTGAGGTACCAACCAGCAGGTGGAACTTGAAGAAGAAGAAGAAGCAGATGAAGGATGTTTTGTTTCATTCAGGCTATGGTTTTTATGGGAATCTGGATTGGGATCCAATCACAGGGAGTGGAAATCTGGTGTTGCTCCAGGTCATCTCCTAGATTGGAATGACTCACATGACAATGACTTGGGCTACTTTGATCCTACATGCTTCCAAAGTGATGAATATAATGGATATGGTTCTTGCTATGTTGTGAGTGATTCTAAGAAATCTGAGTATCAGGATAAATGGATGGTGGATTCTGGTTGTTCCGACCACCTGACTCCTTTCCTGGATGATTTCTCCTCATGGCAAGATAACAAAAGATGTGTCAAGTTGCCAATGGTTCTCTGGTTCCTATGTATGGACCAGGAACAGTGGTGCTACAACATTTCAATGGCAAACAAGAATGGACTGTGGTTCTTACAGGGGTTTGGTATGCCCCTGGAATCAAGCATTGGTTACTATCCATTGTGGGCCTAGTTTCCCAAGGATTTTGATGCACTATTGATACCACCACCCAGGTTCAGGACATGCAAGGACATTTGATATTGCAGGGTTATCCTGCATCAGATCATAACAAGCTTTATTGGGTGCAGACGTCTACAGTCTTGCCATCTATTGCTTGTCTTGCCTTGTCTGGGAAAGATTACCATATTTTGTGGCATCTCCAATTTGGACACTGTTTTGATAACGTGTTCCGTCTCGGATCCTCCTTTATTGGTGGATTACCTTCTGTTTCCACTAAGGTTCCTACCACCTCTTGTCGAGGTTGTCAGCTTGGTAAGGTGCATCAGTGCCCCTTTTACATTTCCTCTTCCAGGTCCTCTTCTCCCCTTGCTTTGGTCCACATGGACTTATGCAAGTTTCCCACTTGCTCTTGTGTTGGGAAGCACTGGATGATGACCTTCTTGGATTATTTTAGTGGTTATGCTTCCATTGTTTGCCTGGCAAAGAAGTCTGATGCTGCATCTACTTTTTAGGACTGGGTTTCCTGGGCGGAGCAGCACTCAGGGAAACTTTTGCTTCAGCTCTGTTCGGACTGAGGGGGAGAATATATGGCTTCTGATCTACAGCGTTTCTTTGTCGAACATGGCATTGAGCATCAGAAGACCATTCCTCATAACCCTCAGCAGAATGGTTATGCTGAACGCTTTAATCACACTATATTGGAAAAGGCTGAAGCCATGAGACATCATGCTTGTCTTCCACCTACCTTTTGGCAGGATGCTGTTGAAACTGCACTACACATTTATAATCACCAACCAATGAGACAATTACAATGAAAACCACCCATCACATTATGGAATGGAAAGAGACCAGATGTTTCTTACTTCTGTGTCTTTGGAACTCAAGCTTATGTGTTCATACTGAAGGACATTTGGGACAACAAGTTATCACCAAAATCCAAAGCTATGACCTTCATAGGATATGAACAGGGAACAAAGGGATATCATTTCTGGTTACTGAAACGACAGAGAGTAATCATCTCTTTCACCACCACTTTTGATGAAAAAGTCTTTCCACATTGTCCTGATAATAGATCAGACAAATTTCCTATTTGAAACAATGTCCAACAGCTGGACGACCTTGGAGGGACATCAAATGAAGATGATGATCTTCTCCTACAACAAGATGAACAGGCTGAAAAACCAAATGGTAATAGGCCAGTTCCCCAACAACCGCTGAGGATACTGACCCCAGAGCCCCAGCAGCATCTGGAACATCAAAGAGGTCATCAACCTCCTTTGGATCCTCCATGGCAGTAAGATGGAAGCCAAAATATGTATTACTCACTTTTGAGTGACTCTCGTGTGACCTTTGGGGCCACAGTCTGGCCTGCCGCAATGTTTCAGAAAAGAGGCTCAGTAGTTACAACAAGAGAGAAATAATTGCCTTCCAATATGTCATATGACTGCCAGAACACAGTGATCTGCACACTGTTTTCGCTCTGTTCTAATGTGTTGCATGAGTTTGACAGACAAAATTGGATCAATAGATGTACTCATGATCAGAAGGCAATCTATCGTCATGTTCAGAACGAATGGCCATCAAGGCATGCAAAACATTGCTGGATTGTTCATTCAGTGATACATAGCCAACAAACTTGAGATGAGATTTCAATACATTCGACAGCCAATGAACAAAGTTTTTGGGAGTTTCAAAGATAGGTGTATGTTTGCAAGGATAATATAGAGGGTCATAATATAGGGGATAGTTGCCAGGATCATGTGAACCTCCAGGGGGACACAATGACTCATCAAGCAAATGTGGCACAATGCATGCTTGCTTATGAATGAACCTGGAGAGACAACCACAGTAAGAAAGTGCAAAATGGACAAAGCTCAACTCACATTTCGAGTGTGTTTCTTCCTGGTTATCGTTTAATGGATGGCTGGGAGTTGAATTGCTGTACAACGTGCAACTCAAGATGTACTTGAAATTTTGGGCTACAAACAGATACAAAGATATTATGCCTTATTTAGTAAAAAGTTCCTGCAGGTCCATTTGCTTGGGATGGTATGTGCCTGTCTGTGAAAAACCCTCCTCCACTGGAGTTGGGGATCCACCTACACCTGATGTTCAGATGCAGGAGGAGCCATATCCACATGAGCTTCCATTACCTGATGTGCATATTGATGATGATGATCCCACAGTTAACTTTTCAAATGTGTTCATGACTAAGATCATGGCACATGCTTTTGGCGCCAAAGATGTTCCTACACATTATAAGGACATCAACAAATTATCAGCTGATGAGCAAGCTAAATGGCAAAAAGCAACTGATGAGGAAATAAGCTCTCTCCAGGAATGAAATGTATGGGAACTTGTTGATCTTCCCAAAGGTCAATGGGTATTTGCTGTTAAAAGTGACAGTTGCAAAAAGGCTTGCTTTGTTGCTAAAGGATTTACTCAAATCCATGGCATTGATTTTGAAGAAACCTTCTCTCCAGTCACACATTTTGAGACTGTTAGATTACTCCTATCTCTTGCTGCTATGAAAGACTGGGATATCAAGGCTCTCAATGTCAAAACAGCTTTCTTATATGGCAAACTCAAGAAAGAGTTATTCATGGAACAACCAGAAGGTTATCTTGTTAAAGGCCAGGAAAACAATGTTTGTCACCTTCTCAGAGCCATCTATGGCTTGAAACAGGCATCTTTGCAATGGAACAAAGAACTACATAAATCTTTATTGGGTTTAGGTTTCACCAGGTTGAGAGCTGATCCTGGTGTCTATTTTTTGTTCTCAGGAGAAGATGTGATCATCACTGTCATCTATGTCGATGATGCACTCTTTATGGGTTCTAACCCTAAACTCCTCCAAGGAAAGAAGAAATCCTTTATGAAGATTTGGGAATGCCAAGATCTTGGACCTGCAACAAAGTATCTGGGAATGCACATTACTCATAATCGCAAAAACCGAACTCTAGTCCTAGACCAAATCACCTACACTGAAAAGGTGGTCAAGCGTTTTCAAATGGAGAATGCAAAACCATGTTGCACTCCATTACCAGCAGGCTACAACCCTCAAATCATGCTACATGAATCAACACATGATCGTCGCTCACAGTACCAATCTGTTATTGGTTCTCTCTTATACATCATGCTAGGAACTCGACCAGATCTTGCCTTCATTGTTATCAAGATGTCACAGTTTTCTGCAAATCCATCTGAGGATCATTTAAACTGTGCATTATACATTGTATGATACTTGGCATCCACCAAGGATCTTGCATTGGTTTTTAATGGGTCAAAGTCATCTGGACTTTTGGCATTCTCAGATTCAGATTGGGCAACTGATCTTGAAACCAGATGATCTACCACAGGCATGGTTGTTTTTCTTGCAGATGGTCCAGTATCTTGGGTGTCTAAAAGACAAAAGACAATAGGTCTTTCCAGTACTGAGGCAGAGTATATGGTGATGTCCGATACTGCTCGACAGATATCTTGGATCAAGTCCTTGTTTCATGAAATTGGATTCTTCTTACCACAGGTTCCACTTTTCATAGATAATCAAGGTGCTATATTTCTTGCAAGTAATCCCACCCAGGAACATCATACAAAATACATTGAAGTCCAACATCATTATATTCGGGAATGTGTAGAAGAACACAAGAAGATAGAACTCTTCTATGTTCCAACCCAAGAGCAACTTGCAGATCTGTTTACCAAGAATCTACCAGCAGATTGCTTTGAATCATTACGC
>JBBPJO010000250.1:0-17923 GCA_038088815.1 Boletus nobilissimus | reverse complement strand
AATAGACTGGATATCGTCAGAGATTTAGGAATATCTCTGGAAGGAATAAAGCTATCAAGGTGAAACTTGGTAGACAGGTAGCTTACACAAGGGGCTACCTGTGTATAAAATATGAGAATATTCCAGCTGTGGGTTGCTCTGGAATTATGATTTTCATATCAGGACTCAGCATGATATTGATTTTGTGCAGGTCAACGACTTCACTATGAATACAATGTATAGTGAGTGAGACAAGAGGCAAACAAATAAGAAAGGACAAGGAAAAATGTACCCCATCAGTAATCTGTAACAGCCTCTCCATTGGATCAGGAACATGCAGCAAGATGGAGGTTCATGGTGGCACAAGATCTTCTCGATCTTGTATTCTTCTTCTTCTTGAATAAGGTCAGGTGATGGAGAAGGGAAGTCTGCACTGTGTACGCTATTTTTGCAATAGGAAGATAAGAGAGAAGCATGGAAGATAGGGTGAATCTTCCAAGTCTTTGGTAGTCAGAGTTGGTATGTGAGGGGGGATAGGACCTTCATGATAGTGAAGGGTCCTTCTCGTTTAGAATCAAACTTCAGAGTAGGGGAACAGCATTTCATATTTCTGGCTTCCAGCCAGACTTTGTCTCCTTTGGCAAAGGGAACAAAGCCTCAATTTCCTTGGGCAGCCATTACTTGGCAGGTGAGTTCATGAGCAGCAGAGGCTTCATTTCTAGTGGCAGTGAGATCTTTGAGATGGGATCTGACAGCTGGAAGGGTGGAGTTAGCGAGGATGGTGGGAAGGGCATGGGGTTCATATCCCATCATGAGATAGAACAGGGATTGGTTGGTGACTGAGTGGGTGCAGTGATTATGGGCAAATTTGGCATAGGTCATGTGTTTGGACCAAGAAGTTGGACTGTTTCCACAGTATATGCATAGGTAAGTTTTGATTTCCTGATTTACTTGTTCAGTTTCGCCATCTATCTGAGGATAGGCAGTGGGGAGGGCAAGGTCATAGTTTCGGAGCTTTCTGAGTTCCTTTGTGAAGGCGGAGGCAAATTGTGGACCACAATCTGAGATGATCTTGTCATATAGCATTTGTAAACCTTGTGGTAAAAGAGCGTGGCAATGCCTTGGGCAGTGATGGTTTTCTTTGTGGGACAGAGAATTACCCCCTTAGTAAGTCTGTGGTCGACCATGACCAAAAGCAAATTGGAGCCAGCAGAAGGTGGGAGATCAGTGATAAGGTTGCAAGAGACCTGTTGGAAGGCGCAGGAAGTGGAGAAACAGATTGGAAGGGTGGAGGGGATGGTGGGGTGGGTGTTCAACATAGCTTGTTGACAGGAAGAACATCCTTCAACATATTTGCAAATGAATTGCACAAGGCCCAGCCACCAGAACTCAGCTGTAACCAGCTGTCAAGTTTTGATACCTGGGTGACCAGCAGAGGCATGATCATGGCAGCAAGAGATGATAGAGCAGCAGAGGGATTCATCAGGGGAAATATAGGCCTGACCTTGGTAGGTGAGGACACCTTCATCAAAAGCCCAATTGGACAATCGAGAGCGGAATGCGGGGGGTACTGATCCATTGAGCACATGCAAAGCATTCAGAACAAGGGGATCATCCTTGGAGGAGAATGAGACTTCCAATGCAATGTGGCGTTGATGACATGGACAAAAAGGGTGTCTTGGAGGAGTACTGTCCCCATATTATCCAGGGAGTTGGGATGGAGATCAGGGCGGCAGGATAAGGCATTGGGACTGGCAAGAAGGCAGCCCAGGACATGGATCATTTTGAGATCAAAGTCCATGAGGTCTAGAAGCCAGCATGCCTGGCATTGGTTGAGGTTCTGGGCTTGGTGGAAGTATGTAAGGTTTTTGTGATCTGTGAAGACCTGAATAGGGAATGGGGAGTCACGAAGGTAGTGTTGCCATGCTTTGAGGCCACGGATGATAGCTAGGAGTTCCTATTCATAGATATCATAATTCCATTCTGTGGGGGAGAAAGAGGTAGAGTGGTAGGAACAGGGATGCCAGTCTCCATTGACATCAGTTTGCAAGAGAATAGCTCCAGAAGTGTACTTTGAAGCATCGGTAGCGATGGCAAAAGGAGCGGAGGGATCAGGGAGATGGAGGATTGGTTTCGAGAGGAATAGTCCCTTTAGTACATCAAAGGACTTTTGGCAGGATTCTGTCCAGTTCCAGCTGGAGTTTTTCTTGGTGAGGTTGATGAGGGGGTGTGCGACAGTGAAATAGTCAGGGATGAACCATCAGTAGAAGTTGGCAAAGCCAAGGAATGAGCAAACTTTCTTGACTTTTGTCAGGGTGGGCCAATTGGCAATTCCTTCAAGTTTAACAGGATCCATGGTGAGCTGTCCTGGCTTAACAATTATTCCTAGGTAATCCTCTTCTTTGATGGCAAAGGAGTATTTTTCGAGCTTCAACTGAAGGTCCAGTTCCTTCATCTGTTGTAGGACGCATTTGGCACATTTGGTATGGGTGCTTCATCCAACAAGAAGATCAAGAGGTCATCCATGTATATGACTAGCCATCCTTCCGAGATCATATTGTGGAATGAGTCATTTATGAATCATTGAAAGGTGGTGGGTGAGTTAGTTAAGCCAAAGAACATGACTAATGGTTTGAAGAGTCCTTTGTGAGTGATGAACGCTCCTTTCCATTGGTGTCTATCCTTGATTCGAACATTGTTGTATCCCCATCGTACATTGAACTTAGTGAAGACTTGAGCTGCCTTGAGTTTATTAATGAGGTTGGAGATTAGGGGAAGTGGGTAGGTGTTATAAATGGTATGTTCATTGAGGTATCGGTAGTCTTGACAGGGATGAAGTTTCCCATCCTTTTTATTGATGAAGAAGAATGGTAAGGCTTGGGGAGAGTTTGAGGGGCAGATTTTTCTGGCTTGAAGGTTTTCTTTGAGGAAGACTCTTTTTGTTCATCAGGGGATAGGGGATAGATCCTTCCTACTTTTGGTATGAAAGAGTCATTAAGGTTGATTTCGTGGTCATAGGGATGAGAGAGCAGCAGATGATCAGCAGTTTCCTTGGAAAATACCAAGGAATAATCATTATATTTGGAGGAAAGTGAGATTATGGGTATTGCCTTTTCAGCAGCCATAGCGAGTTCAGTGGCAGTAGTGAGTTTAGCAACTATGACAGGGGAACCCAAGGGGATGAAACGGGAGCCACAACAGATGATGCAGTTGATGGTGTATGCTTCCTTGGTGCATAGACAAAACTGGGATTCAGTTTTGTACTGGAGATATTCATAGAGGCGGGCATCATGCACCACATGAACATTGAGGTGTCAGGGGGGTCAAGGGGGAAGTTCAGAGATTTATGGAATCATTGATTTATGGTGCAGGTTTGGTAGAGTTCTGAGGACTCATCTGAGGATTCAGGAATGGAGATGGTTTGATGAGTCCAGTCAATGGTAGGGTTGATTTTTCGAAGCCAAGGTAGTCCTAGGATAATGTTTTCATTTCCACAGTGCATGATGTAGAAGAGGATCTTATGGGCGATTCCTTCAATATCGATGAACACGGTAGTGGTGAAGTGGATAGCTCCATTCTTGTTTGTGGATTGGTTGACATTTTGTATGGGGATGGGCTTGGAGAGTTTCTTGGTGGGGAGTTTGTGTTTGTGAACAAAGTCCCAGTCTATGCACAATATATCTGCGCCACTGTTGATTAGGGTGCAAATGTTGACAACTTTGATAATGCAATCCCAGTCGATAAGCTGAATAGGAAGTTTCATTGCTTTTGAAGAAGAGGATATAATTACAGAACCACATGTAAGGGAAGGAGAGACTTGCATTGAACAAGTCCTCCATTTCAAAAATCCCAAGAGAAGTGAACCTTTCGTGTGGCCACTTCATCCTCCTTGTCATTGTCATTGATCTCTTTTAACTCAGGGAGATCCTCAACAGAAACTTTCTGGACCTTTTTTCCTTTCTGTCCAGTGGAGGGAAAGTGGGGACATTCATTGCTAAGATGTCTGGTTTTTCAGCAGTGGAAACAAAATCCTTGCTTGGTGGATCACTTTTGCTCGTCTGGGGTGAGCTTAGTAACATGGACAGCATCAAATCCATGGCATTGGGGTCCTTGGTGGGGTGGGTGCAGAGGCAGAGTAGAAACAGTAGGTATTCTGGGATCCTCCAATATGGAGGCGGGTCACTTCTCTGGCTCTCTTGAACTGAGTATGGAAGTGAGCAGCCTTTTCATACCACAATTTAGCGGTGGTGGGAGGGGTGTCCATGTGGTAGATTTGGCGCATGATTTCTGCAGGGAGGCCAATAGAATAGAATCTGATTAGGACATTGTCATCTTGGATGTTGGCGAGGGCAGTGTTGCTAATAAAGCTAGCAGTATAGGCAGCAAGGGAAGGGAAGTATTCTCCCTTCTTTCATGGGTGAGGGTTCATCTGGGTGGTTGATAACCAGAATATGGCATTGGCAATGGTATCCTTGAGAACAAAGGACTTCTTGAAGTTTTTACTGAAATCTGAGAAGGTTCCAAAGGTGATGGTAGCGGCAATGACCACTTGTTATCTACAGGTATTAGCCCAAACCAGGGCAGATCCTTTGGTCATGTGGGAAAGTGCAAATGCAATCTACTTGGCATTGGTGTCATAGACAGCCACATTTACCATGAGGTAGAAGCAGACGGTGTTCAGCCACTGTTTGGCTGTTTCAGGGGACCCATCATTCATCTGGTAAGGGCAATGGGAGTGGGGGAAGGTGGGGTAGGGATGCATGGGATGGAAAGGGATGTGGTTAGTTGGTGGGAGAGATCAAGGGTGTCATCTTCTTCCAGTTGGAGGGGTAAGGTGATGTCTGGGTCAGAGGGGGGATGTTTGTTGTCAGACAAAGTTTTAGAGGGTTTGGAGTGTTCAAGGGGTGCTTGGTTTTGGGCAAGACCCCAGAGGGAACCAGGGATACAAGGTCATTGATCAATGGTGATGCAGAGCTACAGCAATGGTAGCTGCAAAGGGTAGCTTAGATCTTTTGTTATGCTTGGCCCAGGTATGGACGAGCATAGCCTTGAAAGATTGGGAGTGGGTTTCAAGAGTAAAGCATGCACTTAATGGTAGCATGAAGTCCAAGGAAGATGTTCCACAAGGGAACACAAGGGTTCAAGGGTCAAGGGTTCAGAGTGACTAGACGAGAGCCAGAAGGAGCTTGAGACAAGTAGAGTAGATTCAAGAAGATCTAAGCTAAGGTACAATGGAGTAGATATCAGGATATTTATACCCAAGTTACAAGTCTAGGGCAGGCAGAGTAAGGGCAGACATAGAATGTCAAGGAATGGAATGGAATATGATGGAAGTTAGTTGCTGATGAATCAAGTGAGATCAGGGATAAGTGAGAACTGGATGAGTCAGTGACGAAAAGAAAATAACATTCTAGGATAAGAGTCAAGTATCAGAGTATCAAGTAAAAAGAAAAAGACAAGTCATAACACTAGCACAATGGACACTCATAGTTATTCTTGTATAGCTACATTTAGTATGAATTGAGTTTGCTCTTTGTGCTCTGCTCCCACTAGTTTGAATAATAAGTGGTTCATGTGATCCTTCCAGGAAGTTCTGGATCCTTGACTCTGGTGCTTCAATGCACTTTACACCTCATCGCACTGACTTTGTTGAATATGAGGCATTTAAGCATCATGAGCAGATACCCATCATGACCGCCTCCAGTTTGATCTACGTTGAAGGAAGAGGTCGAGTACTTGTGCATTGGGAAGGCTCTAAAAAGGTCTCCCAGATCATGGATCTGCACAATGTTGGTTTAATACCCAACTCAGGCATTTGCCTGGTCTTCCTCAGTCAATTACTCAATCATGGTGCGAAAGTCCATGGTGATAGTCAACAGATTACAGTGACTTATGGTGATGGCACTATATTTATTCCTAGTTGAGTCAGTTGTGGTCTATACATGATTGAAGCATTACCATTGAAAGGACAACAAGCACACATGACCAAGACCATCACTTATGATATCCTCCGTAAATGTTTAGGTCACCCCTCACAAGCACATCAAAAGTCTACCTGATGTCAAGATTCCACAAGAAAGCTCCATCTGTGACAGCTGTGCTAAAGGTAATCTTCCTAACTGGAGTTATTCACTCAATGAGTGACACACTACATGCACATTTGAATTGATTCACTTGGACATTAAGTCCTTCCCCATCAAATCATACCATCAGTACAAGTACATCATCACCTTCCTTGTGTAATGCACAGCGTAGCGTACTGCAATACTTAAGACACTAAGCTCAAATGAGAATGGAGGGAAGAGTGAGGGGACAAGTGAAGTATGTAGTCCAAGTGCTGAGCTTTGAGACGATGCAAAGCCTAAGCGGTCTCACCTATTCAGGTACAAACTGAGTGCTCACTGAACTCAGTGGTTACTAGAAGTTACACTGATATTGCGTAGAACTAGCTTAGGGAAAATACAGGAGGATGAGAGAGCACCCTTATATACGGTAGGCCCCTTCTAAATAAGGAAATGGTGCGCAGCACCTCTAGTTGTAATGAGTCACAAATGTATGACTCAATATGCAGCATAAGAGTCATGACGAGTCAGAGAACAAGGTTATGCCACAGGCGGTGAAGTCTGAATAAGGCAACTGCGGTGGAACGGAAAGGAAGTCTAAATATAGGTATAGGCAGGGCGGCGTGTGAGACTGAAGCAAAGAGAAATTGGGAGATGTATCTGGTATAATGGAGAATGACTCCATTATGAATACAACCACATACGGTGAAGGGAATGAGACTAGTAGTCGAGTGAACAAAAGAACAAGTAAAAAAGTGTACCCCCCTCAGTAAACAAACCGTAACACCTTGATGATTACACCTCCATGGTGTGGGTCACGACATTGTGCACCAAAGATGCTGCATTGATGGCCACAAGATACTTCTTAAAAATGGTGTCCACACAATTCAAGGCAAAAATCTTAGGATGGATGTCTGATGCTGGGGGAGAATACAAGTCCAGAGCATTCAATGACATGCTCAAGGGGGAGGGAATATGCATTTTCCAAAGTGCCCCTCACACTCCACAACAAAACAGTTGAGCAGAATGATTCATGCGTACTGTAATGGACAAATCCAAAGCTATGCAGCATGATGGCCTGCATTCCATATAGTTGGTGGGAATCCAGCATTCTACATGCAACCCACATCTACAACAGAACACCGCTGCATCACCATAACTGGTGCACTCCTATGAGTTGCTACATAAGCAGCAGCCAGACATAGCCCATCTTCATGTTTTTGGGAGTTGTCATATCCCTAATTTTCACAAGTCCAACTCCAGTCCAACTCCGGATAAACCCCACACCAAATCTACCAGACATCCACGGAGTTGCTACTCTGGACTTTGTACCTTCCTATATCTGCTTTCATTATAGTCTACATTCTTTATTACAGTTGGTACTGCCCATCTGGATTTCATAGTCCTCCATCCCTATGTACATCACCATCATGTAGATACTCTGGCTCTGGAGTTATCTTTGGACCTGTGGTATATAAACCCTCTGTACTTCATCGTAGTTTCTCCATTACAAATATCAACAGAGTTTCCCCCCCCCTCTATTCCTTCCTTCCCTCTCAACTCTATTTCCCTCCAAAATACGAGGACATGAGGATTGACAAGGGCGCAACACATAAGTCCTGCGCCAACATCCTCATAACTCCAAACTCCATACCTCCATTGACCTCTCTGTTGACACCTCCATTGAACCTCTGCCCCTACGTTCCCATTACACCTCAGACATCCACTGGACTTGACTCAGAGGAACCGGACTTAACAGTATATCCGTAATCATGCTTGTCAACACTCCTCATTCCAGTCATGACTACCCGTACTTCCCGACCCTCATGCTCCAACTTACTGCGAACTGCCTTTGGCAGCTCACATACAGTACCTGGAGAATTCATCAGTCTCACCCAGTGCGCTGCCCCATCTGTGTCTTCTCAATGGCGCACTTGTTTGCCCCTCTCCGTGCTCACTTCACTTCCAGAAGACCATTCTTTCAACGATGGTCCTCTTTTCTGAGTCTTACCAGAAAATGAAGAAGATTTCTGGGGTGCTGATTACCCCAGAACTCCACTCCCCAGAAGCAGTGGAGCAGCAGCAGCAGGTGGTAATGGTGGTGGTGATGGTGGTGGTGATGACGATCCTGATCCCTCAGACAATGGGTCGTCCACAACATCAACTCTGGATACTGAATGCCTCTTCAGAGGTAATCCTGGAGATGATGATGAACCAAATAACATCCCCTTGGCTTTCGAGCCTTTTACCCAACTTGCTACCACTATTTGTGACATGACCTGAATGGCTCTATGTCACAAGAATACCTCCAGTGATGCAAAAACCAAGGTCCGAGAACTGGATACCTTTGACAGGTCTGACCCGAAGAAACTCTATTCTTTCGTTGTGCAATGCGAAATCAATTTCCAAGCCAATGAGAAATCCTTCAAAAAGGACCAGAGCAGAGTAACCTTCACCCAGTCCTACCTCAAAGGGATGGTGCTCGATCACTTCAAGCCGGACTTGCTTGGAGTTGCCCCTCTGGCAATCTGTCCCCTCTGGATGGACAATTGGCAGTCATTCCTGTATGAACTCCAGACCAACTTCGGTCCTCATGATCCCATCGCTGAAGCAGAGGCTCAACTTGAGCAACTGCATATGAAAGACACTCAGTGCATTTCCAAATACATCGTTGAGTGGAACCGTCTCGCAAACCAAGTCCGAGAATGGGGACCCGGTGCTCTTCGCCAGAGTTTCTATAATGGACTCCTGGACCATATCAAGGACGAGATCACTCATCATGGCAAACCTGACAACCTTCATGATATGCGTACTTTAGCGCAACAGATCAACCAGAGATACTGGGAGTGCAAGGATGAGATATCACATGCTTCAAAGGTCTCTGGATCAAACTTCTGGCAATAATTCCTCTAGCAAGTCGTTGAGCTCTGCTCCGACTAACTCCTCCAAACCCAAGGACAACAAGTCCAAGGGCTCTTCTACGTCCTCGACCTCCGGTTCCAACTCCGGTTCTTCCAGAGGGAACAATAACAAAAAGGGTAACACCAACCCTTCCAAATCTAACACCATTTCTTCAAAACTAGGCAAAGATGGTAAACCCCTTCCGGGGGAATGTCAGCACTGTATAAAGTTTAATCTCTGTCTCTTCTGCAGTGAGAGTGGACACTCTGCCAAAGATTGCCCAAAGTCCACGTCTAGGGCGTCAAAAGCCCATGTTGCTACCGTAACTCTGGAAGCCATGGTATTAACCCCCACTTCTACGGAAGCGAAAAAATAGAGCATGACTCTCGAGCATCTGCACAGGCTGGGAGTTGCATTGATCCGAACTGTGCCCTCACAGAACTACATCTCAACGTGTCCACTCTTTCTGATCTGAATTCCCTCTTGTTGAAGCAACAGGTATATGGTAGAGGAATACCTGACACTCACCAAGGGTGGGAGGGTGTTGCTGCAAGCGATGGTTGTGGTAAGAACACAAGATGTTATTCAAAACTCAGACAACTGAGTTCTAACTTATATACTACATGGAGCGTGTGACTATTTCCATATATGGTACACTACACTACTACTTGTAAGTAATATAAGTAGTGTTGAGAGCTACTACATGGTGCTCGATCAATACCTCTGTCCTTTTGTCTCTCTCCCCATACATAATATCTTGGATGTACCTATTCTTGTTGACTCAGGATCTACTCATTGCTTTATAGACTCTGCTTTTATTGAGAAACATCAAATCTCTATGTACTCCGTTCCTCCGATTAATCTCCCTTTATTCGACAGATCCTCAGCCTCATTAATTTCCCAAGCAATAGATCTGACAATCTCCTTCATTTCTGGTGTTTCCACCTCCGATATGTTCTTCGTAACCTCGTTGGATTCCTCATGCAGCCTTGTTCTCAGACATTGCTGGCTTACACGCTACAACCCATTGATTGACTGGGTTATGAGCAGCATTACTTTCCGAACTCCTGCAGAGGGAATGCCAACCCTGATATCACCCTCTGAACCTCCGAGCATTCCTTCCCCCATCAATACCACACCTTCAGAACACTCTTCAGATCCACCTAAAGCATCCGGACTTACAGCCCCTTACATCTCTTTTGTCAATGCTATTGCATTTCATCGCGCATGCAAGATGGAGGGCTCAGTCCAGTTCGCCCTCTCACTCCGGTCTACTGAAGACATCTCCGCTCATTCCACTTCTGCCTCCATTGCCTCCCCTACGGAGAAAGACAACCTCATTGGTGTTCCTTCAGAATACCATGACTTTGCAGATGTCTTCAGCAAGAAGAAAGCCAATACCCTTGCTCCTCATTGTCCTTTTGACTTGAAAATTGACCTGGAAGAAGGTGCAGAACCTCCAGTTGGAAAGATCTATTCCATCTCCTCCACAGAACAGCAAGCCCTCCAAGACTTCCTCAATGAACACCTTAACATCGGATTTATCTGCCAATCTATGTCTCCACACGCAGCTCTGGTGTTATTCGTTTGGAAGAAGGATGGCTCCCGTTGACTGTGCATCGACTTCCGAGGATTAAATAAAGTCACATGCAAAGACCACTACCCACTTCCCCATACCTCTGATCTCCTTGATGCTCCCTTCGGAGTGAAAGTCTACATGAAAATCGATCTCCATCATGCGTACCATTTGGTCCGTATTACAGAGGGAGACGAGTGGAAGACCTCCTTTCACACTCGCTACAGATTGTTCAAATGGCTTGTCATGCCTTTTGGACTTACCAATGCTCTGGTGGCCTTCCAGTGGTTTGTCAATAGTATCTTCACAGATATGCTTGACATTTGTGTCGTGGTTTACCTTGATGACATTCTGATCTACTCCCATGACATGGAATCGCATCAAAAACACGTCCGAGAAGTCTTCTGATGTCTCCATGCCAATGGCTTATATGCCAAAGCAGAGAAATGTGAATTCCATTCTGACACGGTTGAGTACCTCAGATATGTACTCTCTCCCTCCGGCCTCTCCATGGCCTCCGACAAAATTAAAACAATCCTGGAATGGCCAGAACCTCAGAAGGTCAAGGACATTCAGTCCTTCCTGGGGTTTGCCAACTTCTATTGTTGTTTTATCCAGGGTTACTCCAACATTGTGGTTCCTCTCACATGTCTTACTCGAAAAGAAACTCCTTGGAACTTCTCTGACTTATGCCAGAATTCCTTCCAATGCCTTAAAAATGCTTTCACATCAGCTCCGGTGCTTGTTCACTGGACTCCGGATGTTCCAATTACTATTGAAACTGATGCCTCCGACTACACTGTTGCTGCCATCCTCTCTATCACAACTCCGGCTGACAATGAACTTCACCCCGTCACATTCTTCTCCCAGACTTTGACTGGAGTGGAATTAAACTATGACACACATGACAAGGAGTTACTGGGGATTTTTGAAGCATTTACCTCCTGGCGCCACTACCTGGAAGGCTCCCCAATTCCCATAGATGTCGTTACCAACCACAAAAATCTCAAATATTTTTCTTCTACAAAGCTCCTGATGTGGTGCCAAGCCCAATGGTCCAAATACCTGAATCAATTCAATATGGTAGTCCAGTATTGGCCTGGCAAGCTTGGAGCAAAACCCAACACTTTGACTCAACACTGGGACGTCTACCCCAAAGAGGGGGATAAGGACTATGCTCGTGTTAACCCAAACAATTATAGGTCCATTTTCACTTTGGAACAGCTTGTGTCATCCCTCTGGGCAATGTACTTAGAAGTTTCACTACTCTGGGCCTCAGCTCTGGTCGACATTGAACAACTCTGTTCCAATATCCTCTCTGTGCTCCCTAATGATCCAGTCACATCTCACATCATTTCCTCCAACTCCAACACTAGATGGACAGTCAACTCTGAAGGATTCCTCCTAAAGGATAATTGCACATATGTTCCAGAAGCTAATAATTTCCAACTCCGAGTTCTCCGAACAGTCCATGACCACCCAACTGCAGGCCACTTTGGTCAGAACCGTACACTTGAGCTTATTGGGTGAGAATATACATGGCCTAAAATCCGGACTTTCATTCATGAGTTCCTCCGTATGGGGATGCTGGAAGCACAGAAACACTATGAAGGACCAGCGGACAAGAAGAGAAGTCCAGCTCCAGACTTCAAAATCGGTGACCAAATCATGCTCAAAGCAAAATACCTCTGGTCTACATGACCATCCAAGAAATTATCGGAAAAGTATCTAGGTCCTTACAGCATTATCACTAAACCTGGTACACATCCGTTCATCCTGTTTTCCATGTCTCACAGTTAGAAACCACAACTCTCAACACCATTCTGAACCACATCCAACCTCTGCCACCTCCAGTCAAGGTTGACAGCGAACCGGAGTATGAGATTGAAGAAATACTCGACTCCAAGATTGATTGAAGAAGGCATCACTGCCAACTCTTGTATCTAGTATGATGGTCAAGATACGAAGGTACTGACGATGAGACTTCATGGTTACTCACTACAGAACTTGGACATGCTACGGAGCTTGTCTTGGACTTCCATCGGAAGTGGACAAGCCAGGTCTGATCTCTCCATAATTTCCTCCATTTCTTTTTCTCTCGACTCAATTCAATTGATTACTATGTACAAACAAAGGAACATTTCTTTCTACACTACATTATTCCAGAGTTGCCTCTCCGGCGACCTCCGTTTCTCCGTCTGCACTCTTCTCCATGTCTGCACTCTTTTCCATGTCTACACTCTTCTCCGTATTTTCCCCCACACCCACACCCGCATTCTTCTCCATTGCTTGTTCTGGCTGCACGACTACGTTGGCCAACCTCTGATGGAACACATCCGTCCGCTCCATTGCCATCTCCCTCATCTCATCCAAAACCTCACTCACCACCCCATCCTCCAACTTGTCCGTCTCCGACTCCGAGTCCTCCCGGTATACCTCTGTCGTCTTCAACTCAATGAGGCGGGCCAGGAGCTGATTCTGGTGACCCAAGAGTTGGGTGTGTGCCTGCATCTCAGAGCAGATGCCCTGGATAGCCCTGATGAGCTGTGGCCCCAGCTTGGACCACAACTTGTTCTTCTCATTGCCTTCCATGCTCTCTGATGCTTCTTTCTCCAACTTCTTCTTCTTCTTCGACGGTCCCGCATTGCTATCTGCTCTCCTCTGTCACTTCTCCTCACACCTAACCTTTGCACCTTGGCACTCGATGCACGACTGGGACTTGCCAGGGCCCTTCTCACATTCGAGGCCCCAGCACTCGCACCAATCACAGGCAGGCAAGGCTTTCCCCTTGCCCTTATTGGTGCTCTGCTGCGCTCAGACATCCTCAGCCTACAGTCCGTTAGTAAAGAGTCAACTCTAAAGAGTTGACAACTTACTCATCTTCTGGCCGCCTCCTCAGCCTCGCGACACTGCCTCTTCTGCTTCACACCTCTTCCGCTCTTCCTCTTCTTTGTGCACCTTGGCATGCCTCCATCGCTCCGCAAACTTGGCAGTGGAGAGCTCATCATCATCATCCTCATTCTGTTATGGTTTACTAAGGGGGTACACTTTTTCCTTCAACCTTTTGTTCACTCGACTCCTAGTCTTGTTCTCTTCACCATACGCAGTTGTATTCGTAATGGAGTCGTCCTCCATTATACCAGATATGTCTCCCGATTTCCTTCTACTTCAGTCTCACACAGCGCTCCGCCTATACATACCTATATTTAGACTTCCTTTCCATTCCACCACAGTTGCCTTATTCGGACTTCATGTTACGGTTTACAAGGGGGTACACTTTTTCCTTTACACTTTTTTGTTCACTTGACTTCTATTCTCGTTCTCTTCACCGTACGCGGTTGTATTCGTAATGGAGCCGTCCTCCATTATACCAGATATGTTCCTGATCCCCTTCTTTCTTTGGCTCACACGGCGCCCCACCTATATCCCTATTTAGACTTCCTTCCGTTTCCGCCACAGTCGCCTTATTCTTACTTCACCGCCTGCAGCATAGCCTTTCTATTTATAACTCGTCATGACTCTTCATGACTTGTCACGACTCATATGCTGCGCATCGAGTCATGCTTTAGCTACTGTGGATGCTGTGCATCCTTTCCTTATTTAGAAGGGGCCTACTGTATATAAGGGCGCTCTCTCGCCCTCCTGTAATTTCCCTAAGCTAGTTCTACGCAATATCAGTGTAGTTTCTACTGACCACCAAGTCTAGCGAGATTCCTAGATAGGTGAGACCAGCTTAGGCTTCGCGTCGTCTTGAAGCTCGGCATTGCTCCTTGAAGATTCCTCTACTCGTCACTTGCTCTCTCTTCTTTACGCGCGAACTCTTCTTTGTATCGCAGCACGCTACGTCACTACTACGCTGTGTGTTACATTCATCACCTGTGGCATAGCCTTGTTCTTTGACTCATCATGACTCATCATGACTCATATTGCCTCTTATGCTGTGTGTTGAGTCATACATTCATGACTCATTACAACTAGAGGTGCTGCGCACCACTTCCTTATTTAGAAGGGGCCTACCGTATATAAGGGTGCTCTCTCACCCTCCTGTATTTCCCTAAGCTAGTTCTATGCAACATCAGCGTTGTTTCCAGTGACCACCGAGTTCAGTGAGCACTTAGTTCGTACCTGAATAGGTGAGACCACTTAGGCTTTGCATCGTCTCAAAGCTCAGCACTTGGACTACATACTTCACTTGTATCCTCGCTCTCTTCTTCATCCTTGCTTGAGCTTAGTATCTTAGTATCGCAGCATGCTACGCTGTGTGTTACACATTCTCCACAAGGTGGGAGTGTGCCCAAGCTCGGATTACGCTGTCGTAGATGGACATGGGGAATTAGCGATTGGCTATCAGAATCCACCTTACCTTTACATCTGGAGTTCAAGTGGAGACCCAATTTCCGCTTGTTGATCCGTACACCAACTCCATGTGATCGTGTCACTCACGTTCCACCCAGAGTTCCACCCAGACCACTCAGGGGCTTATTTCAGACATGTAGCTGGCCTCAAGGGCTCAGCCTAAGAGGGGGATACTATCATATCCCTAATTTTCACAAGTCCAACTCCGGTCCAACTCCAGATAAACCCTGCACCAAATCTACCAGATGTTATGGTTTAGTGAGGGGGTATGCTTTTTCCTTGTTCTTTTGTTTGCTCGACCTATAGTCTCACTCTCTCTCACCGTACGTGGTTGTATTTGTAATGGAGTCGTCCTCCATTATACCAGATACATTTCCCAATTCTCTTCTATTCCTGTCTCACAGGGTACCCCGCCTATACCTACATTTAGACTTCCTTTCCGTTCCGCTGCAGTCACCTTATTCAGACTTCATTGCCTGCAGCATAGCTTTTATGTTTCTGACTCCTCATGACTCCTCATGACTTGTACTGACTCTTGTGCTGCACATTGAGTCATACATTTGTGACTCACTACGACTAGAGGTGCTGTGCACCATTGCCTTATTCAGAAGGGGCCTACCGTATATAAGGGCGCTCTCTCGCCCTCCTGTATTTTCCCTTAAGCTAGTTCTACACAATACCAGTGTTGTTTCTAGTAACTACTGAGTTCAGTGAGTGCATAGTTTGTACCTGAATAGGAGAGAACACTTAGGCTTCACATCATCTTGAAGCTCGGCACTTGGACTACATACTTCACTCATACCCTCACTCTTTCTTTGTCCTCGCTTGAGCTTAGTATCTTAGTATCGCAGCACACTACACTGTGCATTACACCAGACATCCATGGAGTTGCTACTCTGGACTTTGTACCTTCCTATATCTGCTTTCGTTATAGTCTACATTCTTTATTACAGTTTGTACTGCCCATCTGGATTTCATAGTCCTCCATCCCTATGTACATCGCCATCGCATAGATATTCTGGCTCCAGAGTTACCTTTAGACCTGTAGTATATAAACCCTCTGTACTTCTTCGTAATTTCTCCATTATGAATATCAACAAAGTTTCCCCCCCCCTCTATTCCTTCCTTCCCTCTCAACTCTATTTCCCTCTGAAATACGAGGACATAAGGATTGACAAGGGCACAACACATAAGTCCTGCGCCAACATCCTCATAACTCCAAACTCCGTACCTCCATTGACCTCTCCATTGACACCTCCGTTGAACCTCTGCCCCTATGTTCCCATTACACCTCAGACATCCACCAGACTTGACTTGGAGGAACTGGACTTAACAGGAGTGCTGCTTACATGCATATCCCAGAAGATGTACAGCTAATAATTAGGCCCCTAAATCTGAACTTATGGTGTATCTGGGTGTGATGCCAGGGAATGAATCAAATTTCCTATTCATGTGTTCTCCCAACAATGTTCTATTCACTTCAGGACACACTATTTTCAATGAATTGAGATTCCCCCACTGTGCGTCACATCACACATGATCTGCTGCACCACCTGTGCCTACTGTCACTGGTGAGCATGAGCCTATTACAGGCAATACCTCCACCCCCTGCAGACAACAACTATCAACCCAGTCAACCCACTCTGTGAGTTCTATCTCCTCCTCCAGTCCCTCCTCACACACCCTTACCTCACCCGGCACCACCCCCTCCTAGTGCACCTAAGAAAGGAAAAAGGGAAGCACCACCAGCAATTCCTCCTGCCCCAGTATGCCCCCAATGTGAGCACTGTGTGCCTGTCAGGCCCAGCAACATCTATGGGGATAATAAGCATCCTGTAGAGTAAGTGAAGGAGATCAAGTGCAAATTGTGCTGGCAAGACACAGTTAGGGAACCTGGTCCATCTCGACAGAGACAACCAGAGCCTGAGTCATCTCAAATGCCAGGCAATCTTCCTGAGCACAATGCACCACCCACCCCTGCTGGAGCTCCTGAATCTGACAGTGAAGCTGACATCAAATGACTATGTCATGAAGGGGGAGCTGGATTGGCTGCGTTTTTAATGTCTAAGGCGATACCCAAAGGGCTAGTTTCTGCAGAAACCAAGCCACTACATGAATGGACGTATAGGGACATTCAGACGCTACCCACCGCAGCACAAGAGGAATGGAAAGCCACTTGTCAACACAAGCTAGACATACTTTGCAAGCGAAAAGTCTTCAAACTAGTTGACCCCCCAATAGGGCGTAAAGTTATTGCTAACTGATGGATCAAGAACCTGATGGTTGTAAACATGCACAATTGGTTGCAAAAGGTTTCTCTCAAACAGAGGGAATTGACTTCGACCAGATCTTCTTCCCAGTTGTAAGGTTTGAGACTGTGCAGCTCATGCTTGCCAGTCACTGCCTTAGAAAACTGGCACATCAAAGCACTCAATGTAAGAAGTGCTTACCTTTATGGAAAACTAAATAAGGAAATCTACATGGAACAACACAAAGGTTTCACAGTCCCCAGGCAAGAACACAAAGTGCTTTGTCTATGACACACCCTATGCAGCCTTAAACAAGCTGGACTAGCCTGGTAGGAAACTCTCAATGAGTCCATGAAAGAACTCAGCTTCGAACATCCAAATATACTGAAAGAAAGGCACCAGAGTAGTGGTTACCATTGTCTATGTTGATGATGCCCTATTCTGTGGTCCTGATAAAGCCATAGTTGCTAAGGTCAAAGCTGCATTCATGTGCAAGTGGGAATGCAGGGACTTAGGTCCCGCAAAGCATTTCTACACATGAGAATCTGCCAGAGTGGCAGCAAGATCATGATTGATCATGTCCCAACTTTTTGGCGGCTATGTTTAGTCATGGTCATGCATTATAAGGCGTCCTTTTCCCACGTACCATTTTAAGGCATTATAATGGAGAACGATCTCTATGATCATGGCATGAACAACTAACCTCACGTGATCATCATGTACCTATAATCTTACCAATGCTCTACCCGCTGATAAGATACCCGCGACCGCTTAAATCTCTACTACTCGTGCGGCCATAT
>JBBPJO010000249.1:0-17936 GCA_038088815.1 Boletus nobilissimus | reverse complement strand
TCCCTCATGTTTCCTAATAGCTTGCACGAGCGACCTACGTGGAGTGTCACTTGCGGGAAACACTGACATCAGCTAGACATACACCAATTTTAGCGTCCCCCAGACGTCAGCTTAACTCAGGCGTGTAATTAGTGACTCAGTGTGTTCCCAGCAGTGATACAATGCATGTGTATTGAGGTCCTGCCATGTGGTGAGATACCTATTTTGAAAGTGTAAGACATATACAATAGAGGGAAGTATTACATGGCTTACTTTGCACACCAACCACATACTATGCACGCGAGGAGGACTTGCTCCTCGTAATCAGCATGTAAGGGCCAAGTCCATAGATGACATGGTGGTAGTAGCCATCCCTGAAATGTATGACATCAGGATTCATCATGAACTGTTTTAAAGGTTGTAAAATGAATGACAATGACAAATGAAATAGCTGTTGACGGAATTGTCAAAACTCGTTTGACTTTGCATGCACTTTCATCGCTGTAACATGTACCAGTGATTAACAATGATGTCAATAAAAAGAGAAAGAACTATGTACTTTTTGGCATGGCTAAAAAACCAATGACTACTAGGGCATTCCTATGCGCACGTCGTACTTTGTTGCAGATGTTTCCAATGGATAGATAGAGTGGATAGAAGTTGTTTTGGCCAGTTGCTACAGATACTGTCGTCTTGTCACTACCAAGGATAACTGGCATGAATACAGATCCATGCGTTACAGGATCCTGTGCAATTGCATCCTGTTTTGATTGAGTAGTGATTGGTGAAC
The DNA here is from genome assembly GCA_038088815.1 of Boletus nobilissimus. Classification (NCBI taxonomy): domain Eukaryota; kingdom Fungi; phylum Basidiomycota; class Agaricomycetes; order Boletales; family Boletaceae; genus Boletus; species Boletus nobilissimus. Next base: position 17,167 of record JBBPJO010000249.1, on the reverse strand, counting down.
CAAAAAAGATGGACATACCGCTTGGTTCCATGCCCAGTCACCAGACATGAAGTCACACCACTGGCACTCATTGGTAGCCACAATAAACTCATGATATGGATGAAGGTCCAAATTGCCGGAAAGGTCAGGATTGCCCAGGATGTTCTGGATCACATGGCATGGGTTTTAAAAAAAACATCATATTTGTCATTCATCCAGGGTGGTGCACCATTGGCCGGGCGATCACCAGTGTAATGTACTGTGAAACTATCCCATTTCACATCTCCATGCTCGATGTGATCAATTATTTGGTAAACGTCCTTGTGGTCAGGTGTGTGAGTACTTCCATTGTGAGAAAACAGTGGCTGACCACCTGCTGTAACCAAAGATGCAGCCCAGATGTCGAGAAGCGCATAGATTTGCATGCCAGGCATTTGTGATTAAGTATACAGGAAGTCCACAAGTTCGAACTCCATCCGGTTCACAAAGGGCAACCAGTCATTGGCTGCCTTTTCTTGAGGGGGAGGAGTACCTCTGGGCAAAAATGCTCCTTGTGCATCACATGGATGGCCTGCAAAAAACTGATGCCCATCAGTTAGATGATACAATGGTGACTAGCTAGCACGTACCATTCAGTTGTGTATGGTAGTTCTGATACAAATCTTCCCTGGGGCCAAAAAACTTGGTTTCCACATCAGGTGCAGGTGATGACCTGGGACTTGGAGCCTGAGGGAACCAATCAGCATTCTGCGTGTCGTCCACCTCGCCATCGGCTCCTCCATTGGATATGTCCTGTCACTCATCAGCTCGACCTGGGGGGTGTGCTAATACCAGATGCTTGGCATTGAGATGTTGTGTCAGCCCACACTTGTTCTTGAACCAGCGGCAACACTTGGGGCACAGATATGTCAGCAAGGTCACTTGGGAGGGCATGGTACTTGTACAAAGAGGCTGTGGTGCCTGCAAGTTACCCTGGGTGTTTGTTTATTTCAAGTAGGGTAAGGCTCACTATATCTTACAAACACCAACATTGCATGCTGGGATTTAACCAAAACCATCCCTTCGTCTAGTATCCCTCCTTTATTTTTACCTTTCATCAGAACACAAATGGATTCTTCAAAGCCACCCTCACCTGGTAGAACATGCCTGTCTAACACAACAAAGTGCCCTGGGCTGCCTGACGCCCCTTCAAAGAAAAGGACACCAGCACAGAAGCGGGCCAATGAGTGGAGTCTTGCCAAGGAACAAGCTGCAAAAGCAGCAAAGGCAACGGCAGCAGTCAAGCAAATGGATAGGCTTGAAGAGAGAATGGGGACTCCCCAAGCTGCTGCCATTGCTCTGGTAAAATCTGTATGCCCGCATGCCAAAACCGTCAAAGGCCAGGGAGCTACAAATGCAGAGGGCAGCTAGCCAAACAGTAAGGCTTTTCTGTTTGCAATGAAGTGACTAGACTTACCAATGGACTAGCCTCACAGCAATGTGAAGGCACTGAAAAGGTAGCCAGTCAAGGACCTCAGATCCCTGTGAAGCTTTGGGAGACTTTAATGAAGGGTGAGTAATGGTGCAGTTGAATCAGTGGTGGCATGAGATAACCAAACTCACCATTGGGATGCTAGTAGCTAAACAGGACAATGGCCAAGCAGAACATCACAGCGGCATTGATGACGTGACTGAAGGGAAGAAGTCAGTCAAGACAAATATGGCCCTGCATGAGGCCATTGGTGTTGCTCAGACTCAGCAGGTAGCAGAGACAGTGGGAAAGGAACACCAATCAACATGTGGTGTGAACTGTGACAAACCGATGATTAGGTGTGTCAAACAAACCTGCTTGAAGCTCCTCTGCAATGTTCTTGCTGATGGAGGTGACATTGTTCTTTCTCAACCTCAAATCACCTAGTTCAACCAAGAATGCACTGGCTGGCAGGATCAAAAACTGGGCGGCATTAGTTGAGAAGGCTACACCCAGTTCTGAGAAGCCCTTACATGCAAACCCAAAGCCACTGCAACCTGCGAGCACAGTGTCACCCATGACTGGCAGCAAGTCGAAGATCTTGACAGTCAGTGACATAGCGGGTCCCCTGCCCACGGAGACTATCTCTTCTACAGGCCAAACTGCATACACAACAGTCGATTATGACACCCCACCAACAGACAAGCTAAAGGATGTACCTAAAGAAGACTTGGTGGGTGGCTTTGGTGATGACCTAGACGACAATGAGATGGAACAAGAAGCTGCTCTGCTCAACAAGAAACAATCCATACATCATCCATTCAAAAAGTAGCACATCACTTACTTCCACACAATGCTTCTCACAGAGTGTTGCCATGATCACAGCCAATGTTAACAGACCTGAGGAGGACCACAATGATTTCTCTGTCAACACCAAAACTAAGAGCCAGGTACCGCCTCGTGCCAACAATGCTCACACCCTCAAAAGGAAGCAATCAGAGTCGCAAGGTGGCAGGGAGACCTCCTTTTTCAATGCCAAGGACTGTGACAAGGAGCATGCAGAGTTGATTAGGACTGCCAGCAATGTGAATGCCTATGATGCCATTGACATGGAAATGGTTATGGGGGAAGAATCAAACACTGGGCAGAGTGCAGTGCGTTTAACTACTCAGGTGAGCCTTCAATTGCTGTGCCTGTAACATGCCATTCACATGCGGTGTTAACATCAGACAACAATAACAGCCACCACCAACAATCAGCCAATCAAAAAAGTCAAGAGCAAACCAACCAGCATCGATGCCAGTGAACAGACAAAGAACATGCTTGTCACCCCCCATCTCAATTACAGCATTATCATTGAACCGGACTGGTTCAAAAAAGACCAGTGGCAGGATGGCTGGAAAAATAAGATTCTTCCCACTCTCTGTCTCTGGGCTGGCACCCAAACTAACATATGGTCAAGTCCCAAAGTCGGGGTAGCCAGCGTGCTCTTACACATAATCCCTGTCGTCTTTCCTGACCTGGGACTCTTTGCTATCAAGCTCACACTGGCAGACAAGTGTGTCAGAGCGGTGCATCCCTCATCCACATCACTATTGTCACTGATTCCCTTTGATAGGCTTATCAACACCTTTGTACATAACTGGCAACATGGTGTGGGCTCAGCAGGGCTCGCATTGTGTACAAGCTTTTTTATGTCCTTGTCAAAGGAACGGATCACAGAAGAAGTCGTGGAATTCCTCAAGGACAACAGTTACCTCTATGAAGATCTTGCCTCGCATGAATCACAGAAAGCTTTCCATGGCGACTCCATCATCAATTTACTTGCGACGACATATCTCCCCAATGTCAAAGGTCATGATCATGTCAAGGAGTTCAATACGCATGCACTTGCATTCTGCGGCATAAAGGGAATATTAGGTCTTTGCTGTGCAGCAGTATTTTCCCTCTAAACTTAATGTTTCTCAATGCTGACTCGATATTTCAAACAGATAAAGTGTGGTTTACAGCTCATCAATACTGTTGGATTAGAGGCCCTTGTGAAGGGCAAACTGACACCATGCCCTCCCACCTCATTCAACAAACAAGTGGGAAAGGTCACAACGGGTGAAAACCCTTTTTTGGACCAAAATTGGGGAGACACCACACAAGGAATTACTCGTGCAGCAGAACATCACTCTGATGCCCAGCTCCATGACATTCTGTAACGCACAGCATAGTAGTGACGCAGCGTGCTGCGATACCACGAAGAGTTCACGTGTAGAGAAGAGAGAGCGAGTGACGAGTAGAGGGATCCTCGAGGAGCGATGCCGAGCTTCGAGACGACACGAAGCCTAAGCTGGTCTCACCTATCTAGGAATCGTCGCTAGACTCGGTGGTCACTAGAAACTACACTGATATTGCGTAGAACTAGCTTAGGGAAAATACAGGAGGGCAAGAGAGCGCCCTTATATATGGTAGGCCCCTTCTGAATAAGGAAAGGATGTGCAGCATCCGCAGTAACTAAGGTATGACTTGATGTGCAGCAGGTGGGTCAAGACGAGTCAGAATGAGTCATAAATAAAGGCTATGCCGCAGGCAGTGAAGTCCAAATAAGGCGACTGCGGCGGAACAGGAAGAAAGTCTAAATAAGGTAAGGGCGGGGCGCCGTGTGAGACGAAAGAGAAAGAAGATCGGGAGACGTATCTGGTATAATGGAGGACAACTCCATTACGAATACAACTGCGTACGGTGAAGAGAGCGAGACTAGAGGTTGAGGGAACGAAAAGTGTAGTGAAAAATATGTACCCCCTCATAGACTGTAACACATTCTCTGCAAAGTACAACAGGTCGCACGTGAGTTGGCACAGGCTGGTGACAAGCAGATGGACAATGATTGTTTCGAGGATGAATATGCTCGCATTTGTACATTGCCTTGTCATTTTGCTGAGTGTACTAACATGGATTATTCAGGACAATTCTCGCTGGTCCAACCACTGCCATTACAGTGCTGCAGGTCTTGTTTCCATGTCACTGTTCAAGTTTTCTGCCCCATTGCTTCATTACCGCATACCCTCTACTGCTTCAATCCCTACACCAATATCAATACCACACCTGATGGACCTTTGATGCTGTTGTCATCTTGTTATGTTCTCTCTATCGAAGTTGTTTTTGTTGCTTGCTCGGGTTGCTCCATTGGCTAATATTTCTTTCATTTTTCTACCACTTTTGTGCTAAGTTACTATACTAGCACTGTTCCTTGTTTTGCTCCAATTTTGGAATATAATGTTTGGTTTCACTCACCCAAGCCAGAAAGCACCCAAGCTCTAAAGCTCTAAAGTGGGAAAGCCAAAGGAGACACGAAGTCACAGACCTACTGAAAGTGTGAAAGTGCAAAAGCTATTGGGCTGTAAAGTGCAAAAGTGTGTGCAAAGTAAACTTCAAAGATTCCAGACCTACTTTGAAAGTTAGATTTTACTTTACATGCATGAGGATGAAAGTGCTTGTAAAGTGGCTGTAAAGTGGCTGTAGGATTTGCTGATGAGGTGGTGCTCAAGCTACAGTGCATGATAGAGCAGACTTGGGTAAGTCGCTTCTCTCTTGCCACTTACTACCATGACAGTCCACTAATGTGTCCTGGACAAAGCATGTGTGCCGGTGGTGACATCCAATGGTGGTCGAGCTATGGAGGCCCAGGATAAAGCAAATGGTATGTCTCTGTTTCACTGTCACCTGCCATGTGTGCTGATCTAGCCTGATCAAAGTACCTGCGCTGGTTTCCTCACTACCATCACAGGATGTTGTTGGACCTAATGGGCTACTCAACAACATTTCCATCCTTAATATTGATGATGTCCAGAAGACTCAGCATGAGCAACAAAGCCGAGATGTCAACCACTTCTTCGATGTGCCATATACACACCCCAGTGATAGCAAGAAATGTTGCAACTGCAAATTATGTTCAAAGGCACTTGTTGCTGAACTCTCAACATTACGGAGGCATTTGGAATCTGCTCATCGGGCCAAGTATTTGAAATGGGTGAAGGAGAATAGTTTTATTTCAATGCTACCCAAGGACAGAAAGGCACAAAAAAGCAATGAGAAAACAGCCCAGCAAAGCCAGCTCAACTCCCACCTTCAGCCCAAGGTTCTGAATGAGAAGGTGCTCATTTACAGTGATAAGTGATTCCATGATGCAGTAATCCAATGGCTGGTGTTACAGTTTACGAAGGGGGGTACACTTTTTCACTACACTTTCTCGTTCACTCGACTTCTAGTCTCGTTCTCTTTACTGCATGCGGTTGTATTCATAATGGAGTCATCCTCCATTATACCAGATATGTTTCCTGATCTCCTCTCTATTCAGTCTCACACGGCGCCCCACCCTTACCATATTTAGACTTCCTTCCATTCCGCCGCAGTCGCCTTATTCAGACTTCATCGCCTGCAGCATAGCCTTCACTTTATGACTCGTTATGACTCACTATGACTCAGATGCTGCGCATCGAGTCATACTTTAGCTACTGCGGATGCTGCGCATCCTTTCCTTATTTAGAAGGGGCCTACCATATATAAGGGCGCTCTCTCGCCCCCATGTAATTTCCCTAAGCTAGTTCTATGCAATATCAGTGTAGTCTCTAGTGACCACCGAGTCTAGCGACGTTCCTAGATAGGTGAGATCAGCTTAGGCTTCGCATCATCTCGAAGCTCGGCATCACTCCCTGAGGGATTCCTCTACTCATCACTCACTCTCACTTCTTTACGCGCAAACTCTTCTTCGTATCGCAGCACGCTACGTCACTACTACGCTGTGCGTTACAAAAGAACTAGCTTTTCCCCTTGTCCCTACTTCTACGTAGAGGACATTCCCCCTACCCATCATCTCTCGCCTAGGCAGGTTCAGAGTACCCTCCGACTCCGACTCCCCTCCTGAAACACCCACCGTGTCTCAACCTCATTCCTCCCCTCGACTCCCCAGACTTCACCTCCTACCTGATGATCACCCGTTCTATCTTGTTCTCCCAGATAGATTCTCCTCCCCGGAGTATATCGCGGTTTATCAAGAACGTCGGAGGGCCCTAGCTGAGGTCAACCAGTCTCAAGGGCGGAACACCGACGCACTCCCTTCCATCTCTGAATTAGCTGCCATCCCCCAGGCCTCCGTTGAATCCCCCATCCAAGAGGATCCTCCCCTTACTTTCCACGATCCTGACCCGGAACCGACTGGTGCAGAGACTTCCTACCCAGAACCAACTGAGGCAGAAGATATTGACATTGACCCGGCTCTAGAAGACGACGACATGGTATCTGAAATAAAGGCCAGCCTTCCCGAAGACTTTTCTGGGGAGGCAGAGGACACCAACAGATGGCTCCTAACTATGGACGCCTACTTCACTATCAACGACAAGGTGTTCACGGATAAGACCAAATCTCTTACTTTCCTTAACAAGATCAGTAAGGGCCGTGGCAAGACCTTTGCTGAAGGATGGCTGATGAAATTGGGAAACGCCCATATCCCAAACGAACTCAAGACCTTCGATTGTATTAAACAAGCTTTCGAGACCGCCTTCTCCCCCTACGACGTAGCCGCCAAGGCTAGGATCGACCTCTCCAAACTCCATCAGACTGCCGGAAAAGACATGGATGGAAACTGGAGCGATGGCTTCGCCAAATACGCTTCAGAATTCCAACTTCTCGCCAAGAAGTCCCGCAACAACGGGCACGGACTACCACCACCACGGAGGAGGATGATGAACTCTCAGCTTACCTAGAGGAAATGGGAAGCATTGAGAAAGGCGCCACAATTAAGATCCTCAAAACTGCTTTCAGGGAGGGCAGCTCGTCCGCGGACGAGGAGGCTGGCTACCAGGCCATGGCTGAGGTAAGAGTGCCAAAGGGAAGCGATCAGGGCAGCATCACGAGCCAGGGCTGTACAATCTGGACCATGGAACAACCGATATTCCGCTATCGCGCCGGCGGACCTCTGGGAAACCACCTCGGAGGAAGCCCTGGAACAATCACCAGGCACATACCCCAATGATGTATCTGTCCAGTCAAGGGTGGACGTGGAAGCAGCTACTCCCTGGGGTCAGGGGATGGGGCTTGGACTGCAACCTTCTTCTCAAGAGACCGCCACGAGAAACACAGTCAAACATGGAATCAAGGTGGTAAAGGCGGTGAGAGAAGGGGAAGAGGCATGTGAGATACCTGGAACCAACCAGGACACGTGGCCTGGAACGGGAACCGACCCATCCAACCGCATATGGAGTGTCTCCGGTTTCTGCGGCAAGGATTTTTAAAGAGCAGGGATGGGTCAACATCATCTCCTGCTAAATTTTCTCATAGGATATCTGTCAGGTGGTTCATCGCAATCCATATCTATTCCCATCACCCTCTACCCACCTGACCGAACTGCATTCAAAAGCGTTGACACAAAAGCCCTCATCGACTCTGGGGCAACTGGTTGTTTCATCGACTACGCTACCGTGGTAGCTTGCGACATCCCTACTACATGACTAAAAATCCCACTTCGAGCAAGCAACGTCGATGGATCCCCCAATAAAAACGGCCTAATACGAAAACAGGCATCAGTGCTAATGCAACTTGGAGAAACCACCGAACTCCGGGACTTCCTTGTTATTGACTGTGGCAAGGATGAGATCATCCTCAGGCTCCCTTGGCTCCATGACAACAATCCAGAGGTCGATTGGAGTACAGGAACCGTTCGTCTCCACGATCCGGAACCGACCGGACGGGAACAAACGTGGAATCGAGAAGACGTCGCGGCAGAGGCCCATACTCTAAACGTCTTCAACAAGAAATGCCAGATGAACAAATTACGGCGATGAAGAGCTCTGTGGTGGAAGTGTAACGTCGACCCTATACTAACGGCAAAGACCAGAGAGGTTCATCTGAAGGTACCTGATGTGGAACCGACCACACAGCGGGAAGAGATACCGGCGCTCATAGATGTAGAGGAGGATGACGAAGAGCCAACCGGATCTTCCATTAAGAAAACAACTATTTCGACCTCTCTCGCCCAAGACGCAAAAAAGGCCAAGACGGAACTCCCGTGGGACTTCTGAGATTTTGAGGACGTCTTCCAAAAGAAGGACGACGGTCCCCTTCCGCCCTACCGGTCGTTTGATCACGGCATAGATCTAGACGACTCTTTCCTACCCAAGGTTGCAAAGGCCTACCCGCTCAACCCTAAAGAACAAGAGGCCTGTAAAGAATTCATCAATGAACACATGAAAGCCGGACGTATTCGCCCCTCCAACTCTCCCATGGCTTCCCCATTCTTCTTCGTGTCTAAGAAGGACAGTAATCTTCGCCCCTGCCAAGATTACCAATATCTCAACAAGCATACCATCAAAAACGCCTATCCCCTTCCACTTATTGGCGATTTGATGGATCAACTCAAGGGATCCCGCTACTTCACAAAGATGGATATCCGTTGGGGGTATAATAATGTCCGGATCAAGACTAAAGACGCCTGGAAGGCGGCGTTCATCACGCCCTTCAGCCTCTTCGAGCCTCTCGTCATGTTCTTTGGCCTTTGCAATAGTCCTGCGACCTTTCAGTCGTTCATGGACTACATTTTCAAGGATATGGTAGCGGAAGGATGGTTGATCATCTACATGGATGATATGTTGATCCATTCCAGGGATCTTACCGAACATCATCAGCGGACGAGGCGAGTTCTGGAATGGTTGCGTGACAACCATCTCGGCCTCAAACTAGAAAAATGTATGTTCGACGCATCCTCGGTTGAATTCCTAGGGATGGTCGTCCAAGAGGGTATCATCACGATGGACCCTACCAAGTTATCAGCAATCGCTACCTGGGAACCACCTACTACGGTTTGCGCAGTCCGCTCTTTCATAGGGTTCTGCAACTTCTACCGCAAGTTTATTCCAAATTTCTCAGAAATTGCTAGGCCGATCTTGGACTTAACAAAGAAAGGGCAGCCATGGTCCTGGACGCACAAGCAACAACAGGCCTTCGACCTCCTCCGTTGGGCCTTCACCTCGAAACCCGTACTCACAATGCCGGATACCTCCAAACCATTCTACGTCATGACGGATGCCTTGCTAATGGCTACAGGAGGCATACTAATGCAGAAGGACGCCAATGGCGATCTACATCCTTGCTGCTATATTTCCTGCACGTTCTCACCAGCAGAGTGTAACTACGACATCTATGATCGCGAACTCCTAGTGGTTATACACACATTAGAGGAGTGGCGCCACTATCTCACCAGAACCGACCGGCCCGTAACCATCCTCACAGATCACAAAAATCTATGTTATTTTAAGGACCCACAGAAGCTTTCTAGGCGGCAAGCTAGATGGCTATTAACTTTACAGGACTACGACCTCCTGTTCCAGCATGTACCAGGGAATAACATGGCCCCCGCGGACGCTCTCTCTCGGCAGGACGCCCTAGATACTTCGGATGATAACGCCGAAGTTACCCTACTTTCTGGAGAATTATTTTTAAAGCGCATCGACACAGACCTCCGACACACCATCGAGCAATCTTGCTCCACTGACGGCTTCGTCATTGACCAACTCCGTAAATTGCATGAGGGTACCTTGGGAATCCCTCGCTCCACTATCCATGACTGGCGCTTTGACGATGGCCTACTCTACTTCAAGGATCAGGCCTACGTGCCCGAGGCGCACCGGAACGACCTCCTTCATTCCATCCATGACTCGCCTGCGGGGGGTCATGGCGGTTATTACCAGACCGTTAATCAGGTACAACGTGACTATTGGTGGCCGGGCCTGACCGCGTTTGTCCGTCACTTCATCCAAGGCTGCGCGGTCTGCCAGGCCAACAAGGTCAATACACACCCTACTGTCCCGCCTCTCACCCCCCTTCCAGTCGCTTCCTCCCGTCCCTTTCAGTGTCTGTCTGTCGATCTCATCATGGACTTGCCACCGTCTAAAGGTTTTGATTCGGTTATGGTCGTGGTCGACCATGGCCTTACAAAGGGGGTAATTTTCACCCCTACTCACAAGAGTGTGGACGCCGAGGGCGTCGCACAGCTGTTTTTCAAAAAAGTCTTCCCCCGCTTTGGACTCCACGACAAGGTTATCTTGGACTGCAGTCCGCAGTTTGCCTCGGCCTTCGCTCTAGAACTAGCGAGGCTCCTGGATTATGATCCACTCCTCTCCTCCGCCTACCATCCACAGACCAACGGAGAAACGGAACGGGTCAACCAGGAATTGGAAACCTATCTTCGGATTTTTTGCCAAGGAGACGCCACCCGATGGTCGGACCTATTGCCAATGGCGGAGTACTGCCACAACTCCTCCGTCCATTCCGTAACGGGAAAGACTCCTTTTAGTTTGATGATGGGATACGAGCCAAGAGCTTATCCATCCTTAGGAATGAAAACCTTCCTCCCTGCCCTAGAGAAACGCCTTGGAGACCTCGATGAGGCTCACAAGGAAGCTACCGCCGCACACGAAAAAGCCCAGCGGTACATGTGCGAACGTGTAGCCTCCAAATTTAAACCCTGGAAAGTAGGAGATAAGGTATGGCTTGAAGGCCGTAACCTGAAACTCCGCTACCCCTCTCGAAAACTTGCCCCTCGACGCGAAGGACCATTTGAAATCTCACAGGTCATATCACCTGTTTCGTACAAACTCCGCCTGCCCAAAACGTGGAAAATCCATAACGCCTTCCACGCATCGCTTCTGACTCCCTATCGGGAAACCGCTGAACACGGACCCAACTTCATTCCGCTTCCGCTGGACATAATAGATGGGGAAGAGGAATTTGAAATCAAACAAATCTTAGCTCATCGGGGTTCCGCCCGCCGACGCCACTACCTCGTTTCATGGAAAGGCTACCCGTCTTCCAAAAATACCTGGGAACCCAAATCCAACTTAGGACATGCTGTGGACCTCCTGGAAGAATATAAGGCCAGGGATCCCATCGCCTTTCCCCCATAACCCAAGTCCTCTCCCACCTTTCAAGTCGAGCCCTCACTCCTCTACCGCTATCATCACTGCCCTTTCTCATCCACCTATGTCCACTCCGCTGAATGGAGCCCCCTCCGTATTCCCAATCCACATCCACCGCCTCCCAGACCGAACCCGTCGAATCCTTTTCACTTCTATCCTCGAGAATCCTGCCGCAGCCCAGGCCATCTCCGTTTGCTCCCTTTACAGGGATAACTCTGTACTCCAATCTCTGGGCCTCATCTTTCATACTCCACCGGACGGACACTCCACGCCCAACTCTTCCCAGATGGGATCTTGCCTGTCTACACCACTGCCATGGAACAGGCCATCCATTCCTCCAGAGACGCTATCCTGGATGCCCTCCATGACCACGGATTCGCTGATGTCGTCATGGCAATCCGCTCCTGCCTGTACATGCACATTCTGCATCCCCTCGTCAATACCCTACCCGTCAACCTTCAAGGTTACTACATGGACGACCACCCAGGCAACGCCTGGGATGGGGATACTTGGGCCCACAACCTTCGCAACCCCATCTAGGATGACGACTCCACCATCACCCCAAACGCCTCGTCCTCTGACTCCCCCTCCTCGACCGATGACTCCGCTGTCACAGCACCCCTCCCTGTCCCTCCTCCGCCGACTCCCACAGCTGGACCATCTCGCCGATCAAGAAGTGTTGATCCTATTGGAGGAACTAGCTGCCCTCCTATTCCCGGACCTCTCTCCTCTCTCTCCCACGACGACCCTGAGGTCCTTGCATTCCTCGCCACCATTCCCCTCCTCGGACAAGGGACACCCACTCCCGAACCCGCTAATGTACTCCCCGCTCGAGAACATCCCACCACTCCGACTCCCACCCATCATCCTCGTCAACTCAATCGACATGGCAAGGGAATTTCGTTCGGACTCCCCAGCTCCGCAGCCTGAGCTGTGGGGCAACGTTCTCAGGGAAATAGAGGAAAGTCGAGACAGACAACTCCGTTCCCCACCTCCAGTCGCTTTAATAAGGACTTCGCGGCTTCACCCTTGCCAGCGCCAGGATCAGAATCATGCCCCATCGACGTAGATTCACTCCCCTCCCTTCCTCCAACTCCCTCTCACCCCACTCGCCCCGTCCTAGGACAGTGCTTCTCGTGCAACCAACAGGGACACCTCTGTGCAGATTGTCCTCACTATGAATGCCCGTTCTGTCGTATCACTGCCCCCGGCTACATCCAGGCCTATTGCCCCTGCCAACACTGTCCCTCTTGTGGGGAACTTGGCCATTGCGAGGACTTTTGCCCTCTTCGACGGAACCCCCTCAACAACTATGACCCAATGGATTACGAGGGAGACGAGGGAGACAAGGTGGATTAATAGTCTCGCAGGTGCTTCGACGATAGAACGGGGGTAATGTTATGGTTTACGAAGGGGGGTACACTTTTTCACTACACTTTCTCGTTCACTCGACTTCTAGTCTCGTTCTCTTTACCACACGCGGTTGTATTCATAATGGAGTCGTCCTCCATTATACCAGATACGTTTCCTGATCTCCTCTCTATTCAGTCTCACATGGCGCCCTGCCCTTACCATATTTAGACTTCCTTCCGTTCCGCCGCAGTCGCCTTATTCAGACTTCATTGCCTGCAGCATAGCCTTCACTTTATGACTCGTTATGACTCACTATGACTCAGATGCTGCGCATCAAGTCATACTTTAGCTACTGCGGATGCTGCACATCCTTTCCTTATTTAGAAGGGGCCTACCATATATAAGGGTGCTCTCTCGCCCCCATGTAATTTCCCTAAGCTAGTTCTATGCAATATCAGTGTAGTTTCTAGTGACCACCGAGTCTAGCGACGTTCCTAGATAGGTGAGATCAGCTTAGGCTTCGCATTGTCTCGAAGCTCGGCATCACTCCCCAAGGGATTCCTCTACTTGTCACTCGCTCTCACTTCTTTATGCGCGAACTCTTCGTATCGCAGCATGCTACGTCACTACTATGCTGTGCGTTACAGCTGGTCAACACTGATTAGCCTATCGCGGTGCTCAAGCACCCATCTTTTCAACACATGATCAACATCATGGCACATGCCACCAATAGTGTGAATATCCCAAGTCGAAAGACTACCTGGAAAGCAATCATCCACTCGTTTAAAGAGCACATGGTCAAATTGTGAGAACGGCTCTTGGTAGATATACAATACCCTTACTTATAATGTCTTGGCTCACCGTAGCATTTTAGAGCAATGCTGTACCCAGACGTGTCAATTTGACATACAATGCATGGCAAGCCACAAATACAGATGCCTACTCCACAGTAACTGGGTCTTGGATGGAAGAAAGCACACTGGGTACATGGGCAATCAAAATAGGCCTCCTAGGCTTCATACGAATGAATAGTGCCCACCATGGTGTCCGCCTTGGTCAGGCGCTCTTCAAAGTCGTTGATTGCTTGAAAATTGTACACAAAATTGGGCATGTAACCTGCAACAATGCCACAAATATGGACTCTATGATGACAGAGTTTGCCACACACATTCAGCAAGTGATGGGCAAGCCATGGAATGCACAAAAACGATGGGTCTGGTGTCTGGCACATATTATCAACCTCACTACACAAGCACTACTACATGCACACAGCAAGTTGAAGGTATACAACCCTGCCAACCCAGATGCTGACCTTGTTGTGGACTGCGGATCACAATGAGATGAAGTAGGTCTTGTCCAGTCTATTTGCATCAAGGAATGCTGGTCAGTCAAGCACGAAGAGCTGTTCAAGGCCGTCCAGCTTTAGGATAAGGTGGGCCATCTGCCAAGCAAATCACCACTTCAACTATTGCTTGACATGCCAATCTGACGGTCATCAACATATGTGATGCTCAAACACAGTGAAAATTTAAAAGAGGTTTATTTGTCAGTCTTACATCCATATCATACCCACTAGACATTGTTTATAGGATGTTGACACATTTGTCCATGAGATTGCTGTGGCTGAAAAGAACCACGAAAAACGCCAGCAGTTACTCAATCTCCAGCTCACCAACGATGAGTGGTCTTGTGTTAGCATTTTGCTGGCATTGTTGGGCAAAGCTGAGCAGTCTCAGCAATCATTTCATCTGACTCTGGTCCTGTCATTCACCTTGCCCTTCCTGCACTCGAGTCATTGCATAAAGCATGGCATACCCACAGCCACAGAGCTAAATATGTAGACTTCTGGCCAGCACTTGAAGCCAGTGTTTCGAAAATTTCAGAGTACTACAAAAAGACAGCTGATAGTGACATCCACATTATGGCCATGCATATGTGCATGGCCACTTCATAATGCTGAGGTTAACCACAATCCTGTACAGAAAGCCAACCATATACATCACTTTTGGGGCCATGAAATGTATGATGACACAATCAAGTATGCCAAGGAGTTGGTAAGCATCTGTTGGTGGTCATAGTCTTATTGACTCATTGTGTCTAGTATAAGGAATGGTATCTTGAGCTGAATGGTACCATCATTGAGATGGCAAGGGCACCTGTGAAAACCTATACATCAGCTTATGGCAAGGTTCACCGGCTTCTCCAAGAGCTCTCCGATGACAATGACAATGACAATGACAACACAGACACCACTGATGTCTCAGCGGCCTCATTGAGTGAGCCTCAACAACCTTGGCTCACTGATTTCCATGGATATCTCAATTCGAGGGATCAGCTGGCACTAAACATGTCAATCGTACAATGGTGGGGTCTTAATTCGACTAGGTACCCAGTATGGGGCTCACTCACAAGAGATTACCTGTCCGTCATGGCAACTTCAGTTTCAAGCAAGCGCACTTTCTCATCTGCTGGAATCACAATTAGTAAGCAGCACAACTGATTGAAAGGAGACATTGTTGAAGCGCTCCAGTGCCTCAAATGTTTCTTTCGACAGGATTTACTGTTCCGGGGTAACCCCTCAGTACTTTCAGAGGTTTGTGGCAAGAATGAAGGGTCATTAAGATCAGGTAAAGAAGGGTCATGGGATGACATTGTGGAAGACCCAGTTGCAGACGAATAATACTGATGACATTTGTATGTTACCTCTCAACACCAAGTAGTAAATACCAGAAGCCCAGGCTGAGGCCCAGGCCTGGCCTGGGCCATTATAGAGGGCTTGGGCTTCAGTTTGAGTAAGCCTGAGCCTAGTCAAGCTGGGCCAGGCTGTGCACATCACTAAATACAGTGCCTACATTCCTTGTGGTATTGCATCTACCATTGACTATGTGTGAAAACTCAGACACCAAGCAGACATTGGTCTTAAATGTCAAAGATGTCACTGTCACATCGAGTCACAGATAACTGTCCAACAATACAGTGGACCATTCAAGTGTACATAATGTGATACACTAGCTACCCTCCAGACCAATGGTAACAGATTGAATCTTCAACAAACAAGGACAGAAAATGTTGATGACATGTCTATACCACCTCACCCCAACATAAACTAATTTTAACATTGGTGGAACATTAGGGTAGTTTAGGTGTGTACCTTATAACTCCTTCACAAACATCATATAGTGTAGTCTGTTGTTACAATAAACTAAAAGAAGTAAACCAGTCATGAGTGTCATACAGGTCATGAGCTGTCATGAAAATCTAGATCATCCACTGCAGTGACATCACCACGATGGCACGAAAGAAAAGATAACATGGATGGGAAGGAATCGAGTAACAGAGCTATCTGGGTTGGGTAAGGGTTAACGTTTCGCTTTTCCCACGTGGTCGGCTATTCATTTCCGTTGGAGGCTTTGAAGATGGCAACGACGAGTCATCCTGAGAGTGAAAGAAGTCGTCTTCTCCTTCATACGGGGACATTTCCGAATTTATCTGCGCAACGCCATGAACATTGGTGAATAGACGAAGGGCGAGCAAGAAAAACATGTAGAGGATGAAAGTGATAGACTCACCCATTGCTTGAGAACGTCTGCTACGCGAGAGGCTTCTTGAGCAGTAAAGCTCACGTCCGTCCCTTTTTCGGCATGCAACCTCATCAACTCGCTCAACGATCTCCCCTCTTTGCGTCCACAAAGACTTCTCCGAGGCGTGTCCTCCACACCATCACTAGGGAATACCACCGAGTTCCGAGGCGTTGAGGTTGCCTGTCCATTCACGCGCGAGGGGTTGATCTCACCCTCTGAGCGATCCCAATCCTCGGAGCCGAGTGAAATAGATGATAGTGTGAAATTCTCCTTTAAAGACATGAGGGTCGTAACGGCAATGGTGAGTGGTGTGGAGGACGGGAACGGATGATGGAAGAATGGGAGGATGTTGTTTGGGAAAGTTAAATCTCAACCCTGAGCTGACGGAAGCACTTATCTCGGAAAATTTACAACACTTATTCGAGTCCGACAGACTTGATTTGAGTAGGAACCAAAACACGTCGATATCTCGACCAGCTGGCACCTTGAAAATTGTCTTGCAAGCGCCCAAAACAAGTTGGTGGTGGAAGCCAACTCGCACCTCAGCTTCAGTTGTCCGTTGCTCCCAAGTGCGGAAGTACTACCTTCTTTACTTTACTTCCGGGAGCCGATCATCACCGGATCATTGGAATCAATTCCGAGTCGGTCGATCGACGATTTCTTGATCTCAACTGATCCAGAATTCGTCAGGGACAGATTGTGGCTCGTCTTCATCAACATCAGCACTGCCGTTTAGGGAGCACACAAGCAACCTTTACGGAACATTCATCACTGCGACACCGCATCGTGAACGAAAACAGACCACAAATAAACCAATTTTGCCGTCACGGAAATTCGCGCACCCGGCG
>JBBPJO010000248.1:0-17954 GCA_038088815.1 Boletus nobilissimus | reverse complement strand
TATATAAGGGCGCTCTCTCGCCCTCCTGTAATTTCCCTAAGCTAGTTCTACGCAATACCAGTGTAGTTTCTAGTGACCACCGAGTCTAGCGAGATTCCTAGATAGGTGAGACCAGCTTAGGCTTCACATTGTCTTGAAGCTCAGCATTGCTCCTCAAGGATTCCTCTATTTGTCACTCGCTCTCTCTTCTCTACGCGCAAACTCTTCTGTGTATTGCAGCACGCTACGTCACTACTACACTGTGCATTACAAAAGAACTAGCTTCTCCCCTTGTCCCTACTTTTACGTAGAGGACATTCCCCCTACCCACCATCTCTCGCCTAGGCAGGTTCAGAGTACCTTCTGACTCTGACTCCCCTCCTGAAACACCCACCATGTCTCAACCTCGTTCCTCCCCCCAACTTCCCAGACTTCACCTCCTACCTGACGGTCACCCGTTCTATCTTGTTCTCCCGGATAGATTCTCCTCTCCAGAGTATATCACAGTATACCAAGAACATCAGAGGGCTCTAGCTGAAGTCAACCAGTCCCAAGGGTGGAACACCGACACTCTCCCCTCTATCTCTGAATTAGCTGCCATCCCTCAGGCCTCCGCCGAATCCCCCATTCAAGAGGATCCTCCCCTTACCTTCCACGATCCTGACCCTGAACTGACCAGTGCAGAGACTTCTCACCCAGAACCGACTGAGGGAGAAGATATTGGTATTGACCCGGCTCTAGAAGACAATGACATGGTATCTGAAATAAAGGCCGGCCTCCCCGAGGACTTTTCCGGGGAGGCAGAGGACACCAATAGATGGCTCCTCACTATGGACGCCTACTTCACTATCAACAACAAGGTGTTCACGGATAAGACCAAATCCCTTACCTTCCTTAACAAGATCAGTAAGGGCCGTGGCAAGACCTTTGCTGAAGGATGGCTGATGAAATTGGGAAATGCCCATATCCCAAATGAACTCAAGACCTTCGACTGTATCAAACAGGCTTTCGAGACCGCTTTCTCCCCCTACGACGTAGCCGCCAAGGCTAGGATCGACCTCTCCAAACTCCATCAGTCTGCTGGAAAAGACGCGGATGGAAACTGGAGTGATGGCTTCACCAAATACGCTTCAGAGTTCCAACTTCTTGCCGAGAAATCCCTCATTTCCGACAAACACGCTCTCGTGGAGTGGTTTATCCGAGGCCTCTCTCCTAAACTTGCAACGATGATCTTATCTTGCGAAAAGATCCCCGACGACTACAAGGATTGGATTAAGAAGGCTGGCCAGTTCTCACAACAATTGCGGAGAATTGGGGACCTTCACAAGGGTGTACCACATATTCCAGCACCCTCCTCTCGATTGCATAAGGACCCGTACGCGATGGACGTAGATGCCGTGCGTCTGTCGCCGACTCAGCACACTGAGTATATGTGGAGCAACAAATGCTTTATCTGTCACAAGGTTGGCTGTAGGTCTTCCAACCACCACAGAACCGGAACCGACCAGTCCAACTCACGTCCCCGCCCGACCACATCCTCCGGACGCACCGCACGTCCTGCTTACAAAGTCCCACAACAACAGGCCCGAGCCACCACCACTACGGAGGAGGATGATGAACTCTTGGCTTACCTAGAGGAAATGGGAAGCATCAAGAAAGGCACCGCAATTAAAATCCTCAAAACTGCTTTCGGGGAGGGCAGCTCGTCCGCGGACGAGGAGGCTGGCTACCAGGCCATGGCTGAGGTAAGAACAGCCACTTACCAAGAGTGCCAAAGGGAAGCGATCAGGGCAGCACCATGAGCCAGGGCTGTATGATCTGGACCATGGAACAACCGATTTTCCGCTATTGCGCCGGTGGACCTCTGGGAAACCACCTCAGAGGAAGTCCTGGAACAATCACCAGGCACGTACCCCAATGACGTATCTGTCCAGTCAAGGGTGGACACGGACGCAGCTACTCCCCGGGGTCAGGGGATGGGGCTTGGACCGCAACCTTCTTCTCAAGAGACCGCCACAAGAAACACAGTCAAACACGGAATCAAGGTGGTAAAGGCAGTGAGAGAAGGAGAAGAGGCATGTGAGATACCTGGAACCGACCAGGACACGTGGCCTGGAATGGGAACCGACCCGTCCAACTGCATACGGAGTGTCTCCGGTTTCTGCGGCAAGGATTTTTGAAGAGCAGGGATGGGTCAACGTCATCTCCTGCTAAATTTTCTCATAGGTTATCTCCAGTATTCGTGTCAGGTGATACATCGCAATCCATATCTATTCCCGTCACCCTCTACCCACCTGACCGAACTGTGTTCAAAAGCGTTGACACAAAAGCCCTCATCGACTCTGGGGCAACTGGCTGCTTTATCGACTATGCTACCGTGGTAGCTTGCGACATCCCTACTACGCGACTAAAGATCCCGCTCCGAGCAAGCAATGTCGATGGATCCCCAAATAAAAACGGCCTGATATGAAAACAGGCATCAGTGCTAATGCAACTCGGAGAAACCACCGAACTCCGGGACTTCCTTGTTATTGACTGTGGCAAGGATGAGATCATCCTTGGGCTCCCTTGGCTCCGCGACAACAATCCGGAGGTCGATTGGAGTACAGGAACCATCCATCTCTGCAATCCGGAACCGACCAGACGGGAATGCACGTGGAATCGAGAAGACGCTGCGGCCGAGGCCCATACTCTAAACGTCTTCAACAAGAAATGCCAGATGAACAAATTGCAGCGACGAAGAGCTCTGTGGTGGAAGCGTAACGTCAACCCCATACTAATGGCAAAGACCAGAGAAGTTCATCTGAAGGTACCTGACATGGAACTGACCACGCAGCAGGAAGAGATACCGGCGCTCATAGATGTAGAGGAGGATGACAAAGAGCCAACTGGACCTTCCATTAGGAAAACTATGATTTCGACTTCTCTCGCTCAGGACGCGAAGAAGACCAAGACGGAACTCCCGCGGGACTTCCGAGACTTTGAGGACATCTTCCAAAAGAAGGACGACGGTCCCCTTCCGCCCTACCGGTCATTTGATCACGGCATAGATCTAGATGACTCTTTTCTACCAAAGGTTGCAAAAGCCTATCCACTCAATCCTAAGGAGCGAGAGGCATGCAAAGAATTCATCGACGAACATATGAAGGCCGGACGTATTCGCCCCTCCAACTCGCCCATGGCTTCCCCATTCTTCTTCATATCCAAGAAGGACGGTAATCTTCGCCCCTGCCAAGATTATCAATATCTCAACGAGCACACTATCAAAAATGCCTATCTTCTCCCACTCATCGGCGATTTGATGGACCAACTCAAGGGATCCCGTCACTTCACGAAGATGGATATTCGTTGGGGGTATAATAACGTCCAGATCAAGACTAAAGACGCATGGAAGGCGGCGTTCATCACACCCTTCGGCCTCTTTGAGCCTCTCGTCATGTTCTTCGGGCTTTGCAACAGTCCTGCGACTTTTCAGTCATTCATGGACTACATTTTCAAGGATATGGTAGCGGAAGGATGGTTAATCATCTACATGGATGACATGTTGATCCATTCCAGGGATCTTAATGAACATCGTCAACGAACGAGGCGAGTTCTGGAACAATTGCGTGACAACCATCTCGGCCTCAAACTGGAAAAATGTACATTCAACGCATCCTTGGTTGAATTCCTAGGGATGGTCGTCCAAGAGGGTATCATCGCGATGGACCCTACCAAGTTATCGGCAATCGCTACCTGGGAACCACCTACTACGGTTTGCGCAGTCCGCTCCTTCATAGGGTTCTGCAACTTCTACCGCAAGTTTATTCCAAATTTCTCGGAAATTGCCAGGCCAATCTTGGATTTGACAAAGAAAGGGCAGCCGTGGTCCTGGACACACGAGCAACAACAGGCCTTCGACCTCCTCCGTCGGGCCTTCACCTCGAAACCCGTACTCACAATGCCGGATACCTCCAAACCATTCTACGTTATGACAGACGCCTCCTTAACAGCTACTGGAGGCGTACTGATGCAGAAGGATGCAAATGGTGACTTATATCCTTGCTGCTACATTTCCCGAACGTTCTCACCGGCGGAATGTAATTACGACATCTACGATCGCGAACTCCTGGCGGTTATACACGCGCTAGAGGAGTGGCGCCACTATCTCACCAGAACCGACCAGCCTGTGACTATGCTCACAGATCACAAAAATCTGTGCTATTTTAAGGATCCCAGGAAGCTCTCTAGGCGGCAAGCTAGATGGCTATTAACGCTACAGGACTATGATCTCCTGTTCCAACATGTACCAGGGAATAACATGGCCCCCGCGGACACACTCTCTCGAAAGGACGCCCTGGATACTTCGGACGACAACGCCGAGGTTACCCTACTTCCTGGAGAGCTATTTTTGAAACGAATCGACACAGACCTCCGACATGCCATTGAGCAGTCTTGCACCACCGACGGCTTCATCATCGACCAGCTTCGTAAACTGCACGAGGGTACCTCGGGAATCCCTCATTCCACTATCCACGACTGGCGCTTTGACGATGGCCTACTCTACTTCAAGGATCGGGCCTACGTGCCTGAGGCCCACCGGAATGACCTCCTCCATTCCATCCATGACTCGCCTGCGGGGGGCCATGGCGGTTATTACTGGACCGTTAATCAGGTACAGTGTGACTATTGGTGGCCCGGCTTGACCGCGTTTGTCCGCCGCTTCATCCAGGGCTGCACAGTCTGCCAAGCCAACAAGGTCAACACACACCCCACTGTCCCACCTCTCACCCCTCTTCCAGTTGCTTCCTCCTGCCCATTCCAATGTCTGTCGGTCGATCTCATCACGGACTTGCCGCCATCTAAGGGTTTTGATTCGGTTATGGTCATGGTCGACCATGGCCTTACAAAGGGGGTAATTTTCACCCCTACTCACAAGAGTGCGGACACTGAGGGCGTTGCACAACTGTTTTTCGAAAAAGTCTTTCCCCGCTTTGGACTCCACGACAAGGTTATCTTGGACCGCAGTCCGCAGTTTGCCTCAGCTTTCACTCTAGAACTAGCGAGGCTCCTGGATTATGATCCACTCCTATCCTCCACCTACCACCCACAGACCAACAGAGAAACGGAACGAGTCAATCAGGAATTGGAAACCTATCTTCGGATCTTTTGCCAAGGAGACGCCACCCGCTGGTCGGACCTACTACCAATGGCGGAGTACTGCCACAACTCCTCCGTCCATTCCGTAACGGGAAAGACCCCCTTTAGTTTGATGATGGGATACGAGCCGAGGGCTTATCCATCCTTAGGAACGAAAACCTTCCTCCCCGCCTTAGAAAAACACCTTGGAGACCTCGATGAGGCTCGCAAGGAAGCCACCACCGCCCATGAAAAAGCCCAGCGCTACATGCGCGAACACATCACCTCAAAGTTTAAACCCTGGAAAGTAAGAGATAGGGTATGGCTTGAGGGCCGTAACCTGAGACTCTGCTACCCCTCTCAAAAACTCGCCCCTCAACGCGAAGGGCCATTTGAAATTTCACAGGTTATATTACCTGTTTCGTACAAACTCTGCTTGCCCAAAACTTGGAAAATCCACAACGCCTTCCATGTATCACTGCTGACTCCCTATCGGGAAACCACTGAACACGGACCCAACTTCATTCCGCTTCTGCCGGACATAATAGACGGGGAAGAAGAATTTGAAATCGAACAGATCTTAGTGTTACGGTTTATGAGGGGGTACTTCTTTTCTCTACGCTTTTCCGTTCACTCGACTCCAAGTCTCGCCCACTTCACCATACGCAGTTGTATTCGTAATGGAGTCGTCCTCCATTATACCAGATACGTTCCCGATCTCCTTCTCTTTCTGTCTCACACGGCACCCCGCCTATATCCCTATTTAGACTTCCTTCCATTCCTGCCACAGTCGCCTTTTTCAGACTTCATCGCCTGCGGCATAGCCTTTCTATTTATAACTCGTCATGACTCTTCATGACTCGTTCTGACTCCTAGTGACTCCTATGCTGCGCACCGAGTCATACTTTAGTTACTGCGGATGCTGCGCATCCTTTCCTTATTTAGAAGGGGCCTACCATATATAAGGGTGCTCTCTCGCCCTCCTGTAATTTCCCTAAGCTAGTTCTACGCAATACTAGTGTAGTTTCTAGTGACCACCGAGTCTAGCGAGATTCCTAGATAGGTGAGACCAGCTTAGGCTTCACATCGTCTTGAAGCTCGGCATTGCTCCTCAAGGATTCCTCTATTCGTCACTCACTCTCTCTTCTCTACGCACAAACTCTTCTTTGTATCGCAGCACGCTACGTCACTACTACGCTGTGCGTTACAGTATCTGGGCCTTACCCAGTTTCATAAGCCATCCTTTAGCAAAGGTCTTTCCACGGCCCTTACTAATCTTATTCAGAAAAGTAAGGCATTTGGTCATATCTGTGAAAAGCTTGTCATTGATAGTGAAGTAGGCTTCCATCAAGAGGAGCCATCTATTAGCGTCCTCTGCCTCTCCGGAAAAGTCCTCAGGGAGGCCAGCCTTTATTTCTGAAACCATATTGTTGTCTTCTGGAGCCAGGTCAAAGTCTGGGGGTGTTGCCTCGGTTGGTTCTGGGTCAACATCGTGGAAAACTACAGGGACTTTCTTGTCAGGGGGGATGGGCGATCCGGGTGGGGTCAGAGTAGAGGGATGCGGCAGGATGGCTTGGGGTTCCAACCTTGGCTCCTGTTGACTTCCATGAGAGTGTTCTGTCGTTCCCTGTATGCTGTGATATTCTCCGGGGAGGTGTACCTATTGGGTAATGGGAGATGGAAAGGGTGCTTGTCAGGGAGAAGGTGAAGTCTTGGGAGGGAAGAAGAGGAACAGAAAGAAGACACGGTGGGATCTTCAGGGGGAGAGTCGGAATCAGAGGGTACTCTGAATCTGCCAGCGTGGGATATGATGGGTGTGGGGAGTGTCCTCTACGTGAGAGTAGGGACAAGGGGAAAAGCTAGTTCTTTTGTAATGCACAGCGTAGCATGCTGTGATACTAAGATACTAAGCTCAAGCGAGGACGAAGAAAAGAGCGAGGGTACGAGTGAAGTTTGTAGTTTGAGTGCTGAGCTTCGAGACGATGCAAAGCCTAAGTGGTCTCTCCTATTCAGGTATGGACTGAGCACTCACTGAACTCAGAGGTCACTAGAAACGATGCTGGTATTGCATAGAACTAGCTTATGGAAAATACAGGAGGACAGGAGAGTGCCCTTATATATGGTAGGCCCCTTCTAAATAAGGAAATGGTGCACAGCACCTCTAGTTGTAACAAGTCACAAATATATGACTCAATGCGCAGCACAAGAGTCAGTACGAGTCATGAAGAGTCATGACGAGTCAGAAACACAAAAGCTATACCGCAGGCAGTGAAGTCCAAATAAGGCAGCTGCGGCGGAACGGCAAGGAAGTCTAAATATAGGTATAGGTGGGGCACCATGTGAGACAGAGATAGAAAAGAATCAGGAGACATATCTGGTATAATGGAGGATGACTCCATTATGAATACAACCGTGCACAGTAAAGAGAAAGAGACTAGGAGTCGAGAGAACGAAAGAACAAGGGAAAAGGTGTACCTGTTACGATTTACCCTTTTCTCTACTTCTTTTCTTGATCCTTGTACTACCATCGTATGTTTGAGTCCCACCTAGGACTGTATTTCCTTTCTTCCATCGCTGACTCATTCCTACCACATGATCGTGCCTCCACTTGCTTCGTCAGCGATTCCTTCCATCATATTCCACCAATTTCCATAATGTTCTATGCCTACCCTTAACCTCTCTGTTGTCTATATATTAGTCGTTGAATTACTCTTGTATTCCCAGTTTAGACCTCCTTGGAATACATCTCGTATCTGCGCTTTCCAAGCCCTGACTCGTCATCGACACTAGATCGACTCCTTGACCCCCTTGAACCTTTGAACCTCCGTTACACTAGCATTAGACTAGTGTCTCTTTGACCTATTGGACTTCGTACCACCATTGAGGGTACGCTTACTCAGAAACCCCTTCATTCCTTCATGACCTTCCCAAGGCTATGTCCGACCCTACCCGGGCCAGTCGTAACAAAAGGTCTAAACTCTCATATCGCGGCTACCACTGCTGTAGTACCACACCATAGCCAACCAACCCCCTCAAACCCCTTACCCCGCCCTACGATGACTGTGGGAGCTCCCTGCAGGAGAACCCACTCCCTCCGAAACCTCCACCTCTTCTACCAACGAAGAGGAAGAAACCAATTCCCCAGACCCTGATGTTACTCTTCCCTCCACCGAGGAAGACGACGACACCCTAGCCCTCTCCCATCAACTATCTGCATCCCTCTCCCTCCCACGTGTTCCCACTCCACCTTCCCCTACCCCCATTGCTCAAACTGGATGAATCTTGGGACCCCCTCTCCTCACCAGACCACTGTCACCCATGACTTCCACTTCGAAACCCATGGAGCTCCGCCTCGGAGCTCCTGAACCATACGATGGCTCCCCTGAAACTGCCAACCAATGGCTCAACACTGTTCGATTCTACCTCGCGGTCAATGAAACGGTCTATGACACCAATGCTAAGAGGATCGCCTACGCCCTCTCCCACATGACCAAAGGCTCCACCCTCACCTGGGCAAACACCTTCTGTCAGACTGCTATCAAAGCCTCTACCATCTCCTTTGGATCCTTCACAGATTTCTGCACTGCTTTTAAGCAAATCTTCGAACAGAAAGACACCGTTGCCAATGCAGTCTCCTGGCTCGCTACTAAGCGAATGTCCCCGAACCCCAAAAGGAAAGGAGAGTACCTCCCCTCCCTCACGATGTACACTGCTGAGTTCAAGAGCAACGTAATGCTCTCTGGCATCACCGACAACAACGTCCTGATTGGATTCTACTCGGTCAGGATCCCTGAACCTCTGATGCAACGAATCTACTCCATGGACACCACCCCTACCACCATTGCCGACTGGTACACTAAAGCTGCCCAATTCCAATCGCAGTTCGATTGTGCCAAGGAGAAACCCCAGGAGCGACCATTAGGAAGGTCCACTTCTCCCTGGATTTTTAAAAAGAGGGCCTCCCGCAATGCAAGACCCTCTCTCTGCTACGTGTGCCTCTGTACTTGTATCAACCACGTCGAAAGCAATAAAAATCCCAGTTATGCTTATTGATCCCCAGAGCACCCGAAAAGCCATTGTAACCCGTGCCCTCATTGACAGTGGTGCCAAAATATCCTGCATTGATTGGGATTTCATATGAAAACATAGACTCCCCACTGAGAAACTCGACGAACCAATCATCATCAAAAATGTCGACCAATCTACGAATAAACGAGGCAGTATTAAATACTCCACCACCATATTCCTTGACCTTGAAGAAATTACTCACAAAGTCCCCCTTTATGTCACGCACTGCAGGAACAAAAATCTCATCCTCGGACTTCCCTGGCTCAGAAAAACTAACCCCGTCATCAATTGGGCTCACCAAACCATCTCTATCCCTGAGCTCTCTGATGAATCGGCTAAGCTTTACCAAAAGCAAACCTCCACACCTCGTCTCCAAACCTCCTCTGAACCTACCCCTCACACCCCTCATCATCATTCAGTCCATGCTGTCCATGATGCCTGCCTTTTTGACTACCTAGGCACTGAATCCGAGTCAGCATTTTGCGCCCAAGCCAAAGAATGGTATTCCATTAATCAAATCATCCACTTTGGTTCTCGCTTCGCCCCCCTTGGATCCCCCATTGTCACTAAGCTCACCAATGCCACTCAACTGGCCATGGATGCTGAATGAGCCAAACCCTCCGTTTCCCTGCCTCCCGAATACCAAGAATACTCAAATGTTTTCTCGAAAGAAACCGCAGATCACCCCCCTCCCTCTCGCCCCTATGACCACAAAATCAATCTTGATGAATCATTCAAACCTAAAATTGGAAAGATCTATCC
This sequence comes from Boletus nobilissimus, assembly GCA_038088815.1. Classification (NCBI taxonomy): domain Eukaryota; kingdom Fungi; phylum Basidiomycota; class Agaricomycetes; order Boletales; family Boletaceae; genus Boletus; species Boletus nobilissimus. The sequence goes on along the minus strand of JBBPJO010000248.1, from coordinate 8,027 downwards.
CCTCACCCCAGACGAACAAAAGGCAACCGAAGACTTCCTTGACGAAACCTTCACGCCGGAAAGATCCGCCCCTCCAATTCTCCACAGGCCTCTTTGTTCTTTTTCATCAATAAGAAAGACGGAAAGCTTTGTCCTTGTCAGGACTACCGCTACTTGAATGAACATACCATCCAAGATGCCTACCCCCTTCCCCTGATCTCCGACCTCGTTGACAAACTGAAAGGAGCCAAACTCTTTACCAAGTTTAACGTTCGGTGGGGCTACAACAATGTTCGCATCAAAGACGGACACCAGTGGAAAGCGGCCTTCATCACCCACAAGGGCCTCTTCGAACCCCTCATTATGTTCTTCGGATTGAACAACTCTCCTGCTACCTTCCAATGATTCATGAGCGACTCCTTCCGAGACATGATCGCCGAAGAATGGCTCGTCATATACATGGACGACCTCCTTATCTTTTCCCCAGATCCAAAAATCCATGAGGAACAGACAAAACGAGTCCTCCAATGCATGCAGGAACTCGACCTCCATCTTAAACTCGAAAAATGTACCTTCACCGCTACCGAAGTCGAATATCTCGGAATGATTGTCAAACCCAGTCAACTTGCTATGGACCCTGTCAAGCTCAACGGCATCACCAAATAGCCTACCCCGACTAAGGTAAAGGAAGTCCACTCCTTCCTCAGCTTCGCTAATTTCTACCGACGGTTTATTCCCAACTACTCCACTGTCGCTTGCCCCCTCATAGACCTCACCAAGAAGAATGCTGGTTGGTCTTGGACCCCAGCCTGCCAATCAGCCTTTGATTCCCTCAAGTCCCTCTTCCTATTGAAACTGGTGCTTAACCTTCCCAACCCTGCTGCCCCCTTCGCCATCGCCACTGATGCCTCGAAGCATGCCTCTGGGGCCATACTCCTCCAAACCGACACCAATGGAGACTGGCATCCCTGCTCCTACCTCTCCACTTCCTTCTCCCCTGCAGAACGAAACTATGACATTTACAACCGGGAACTCCTAGCCATCATCCGAGCCCTAAAGGCCTGGCATCACTACCTCCATGGATCCCCATTCCCCATCCAGGTCTTTACCGACCACAAAAACCTTACTTACTTCCGCCAGGCACAACGCCTGAACTGTCGACAGGCTTGCTGGCTTCTCAACCTCGCCGACTTCGACCTGAAAGTGATACATGTTCCCGGCTGCCTCCTAGTGGGACCTGATGCCCTCTCCTGTCACCCTGACCTCTGCCCTGATGAACCGGACAATGAAGGAACTACCCTCCTCCCTGAAACCCTTTTCGTCCGTGTCATTGATGCCACATTGCAGGAGAAGGTCTCTTCCTCTTCACAGGAAGATCTCCTTGTTCTCCAAGCTTTGCAAGCCCTCGACGGATCAGTTCCTCCTGCCTTCCGCTCTCGTCTCTCTGACTGGGCTTTTCAACATGGCATCCTTACTTATCAGGGACATGCATACCTTCCACCCGATGATTCCCTCTGCTGCTCTGTGGTCTCCCACTGTCATGACCACGCCATGGCTGGTCACCCGGGATATCTTAAGACCTGCCAGCTCGTCTCTGCAGAATTCTGGTGGCCCAGCCTTGCTCAATTCATCCAAAAATATGTCGAGGGATGTTCTGTCTGCCAGCAGGCTAAGGCCAACACTCACCCCACCATCCCCTCGACCTCCCCCATCACTTCCTCCACCTCCCGACCCTTCCAGCAGGTCTCCTGTGACCTGATCACTGATCTCCCCCTCTCCAATGGATTTGATTCCCTTTTGGTCGTGGTGGACCATGGCCTTACGAAGGGGGTGATTCTTTGTCCCACGAAGAAAACCATTACTGCGGCCGGCGTCGCCACCCTCTTTTTCCACAAAGTATACCATCGCTTTGGCCTCTATGACAAAATCATCTCTGACCGTGGTCCTCAATTTGCCTCCGCCTTTGCAAGAGAACTTTGGAAACTCCTCAACTATGACCTTGCCCTCTCCACTACTTATCATCCCCAAACCGATGGTGAAACCAAACGAGTCAACCAAGAAGTAGAAACCTATCTCTGAATCTACTGCGGAAACAACCCTTCCTCATGGTCCGACTTCATTACCCACGCAGAATTCGCCCACAATCACCACCCTCACTCTGTCACTGGCAAATCCCCATTCTATCTCATGATGGGATATGAACCCCATGCTCTTCCCACAGTAATCCCTGACACCCATATCCCCGCGGTTGAAACTCACCTCTCCTCCCTCTCCTCCGCTCACAATGAAGCTCTTGCTGCCCATGAACTAGCCCAACAAGTCATGCGAGCCCAAGGAAACCAAAGCTTTGTACCATTTGCCAAAGGAGATAAAGTCTGGCTCAAAGCCTAAAACCTGAAACGACGCTCTTCCTCCCCTAAATTTGATCCAAAAAGGGAAGGACCCTTCACCATCACAAAAGTCTTATCTCCCTTGACATATCAACACCACTTACCAAAGACCTGGAAGATACACCCGGTCTTCCACGCATCCCTTCTTTCCCCTTATTGTGAGAACTCCGTCCACGGCCCTAACTTCCCTTCTCCTCCACCGGATCTTATCCAAGGAAGAATACGAAATTGAAAAGATCCTACGCCACCGTGGTCCTCCTTCACACTGCATGTTCCTGATCCGATGGAAAGGATATTCTGCCGAAGAAGACTCATGGGTTCCCAAGCGGAACCTCAACAATGCAAAGTCCGCCCTCTCTGACTATAAAAGACTTCATCCCTCTGCCTTCCCTCCTTAAACTGAATTCTCTTCTACTTGTTACGATTTACTCTTTTCTTTACCTTTCTTCTTCTCCTTGTACTGCTATTATCACATGTTCGAACCTCGTCCAGGACTATATTTCTTTTCTTTCATCGCTGACTCATTCCTAACCACGTGACCTTATCACCACTTGCTTCGTCAGCGATTCCTTCCATCTGATTCCATCACTTTCCATAATGTTCTACGCTTGCCCTTAACCCTCTTCTTTGTCTATATAAACCTCGTCGAATTACCCTTGTATTCCCAGTTTAGACCTCCTTGGAATACATCTCATATCTGCGCTTTCCAAGCCTTGACTCGTCGTCGACACTAGATCAACTCCTTGATCCCCTTGAACCTTCAAACCTCTGTTGCACTAGCATTTGACTAGTGTCTCTTTGACCTATTGGACTTCATACCACCATTGAGGGTATGCTTACTCAGAAACCCCTTTGTTCCTTTGTGACCTCTCCAAGGCTACATCCGACCCTACCCGGGCCAGTCGTAACACTACTCCTCTCCTACTATGTCCTCAGTATTGCTTTCTGTTTCCTCTGAATCTTCTCTTTCCCCTTCAAACACCACTTCTTCTCTTCCTGCTCCAGAAACCCCCATCATCGCCACCGTTGAACCATGCAATCCCCCTGAGAACCCTGCCTGGGGAAGCTCGCTCATCACCAAAATCCCCAGGAAGCCCTCCCCCGGATCCATTGCCTTCCACTGGTCCCCTCCTGCATCCTCTTCCCCACTTACCTTAGAACCCACTCCTGCTACCCCGGTACAACCTACAACCCCCTCCCCTCCCGCCGTCGTCGCAGTAGATCTCCCCCTTCTTGCAAATGACCTCAGACCCTCTCGAGGAAGCATCCCTACCCCTATGTATGTCCGAACCCTCGAACGTTACCTATTGGACTCTTGTTTGTCCATTCCCCTCAAGGCCCACATGGACATGGACTCCGCGTTCCTTGCATTGTACAGAGCATATCACCAGACCATGAGACTTTCCCTAGTCACCGACGACCTCACCTTTTTCCCCTCTGACCCTATGGATCGCCGATGGGTTGCTTCTTGCCAGAAGGGGATCTTAAAGAGCCTTCACCAAGCAATGTTCCAGATGGAATTTGGAGAGTTTATCCAGGACGTTGATCACTACTGCTGCGAAACCGCTGCCGCTCAAATTGCCTCTGCTAGGACTATTCCCCTAGTCGGAGAACCATACCTCTCCTTCCACTCTGAGTATACCACCGCCCCCGAGCCCATCTCCTCTACCCCTTCTGCGTCCTCCTCTGCCCTCTCCCCAGAGGAGTTACTCACATTGGACCTTGCCGAACGAAACCATGACCGCTCCACCACCGGACTTCATACTGCTGAAATCCTTCATAACATCCCCATCCTGCCGAGCGACCCTCGCTACTCCAATTCCTGCCACCAGTGTCATTGCCTTGGGCACATTCGTCGTAACTGCCCCATCTACCAATGCCCGATCATTGGGTGTTGCCAATGGGCACCCGGGCATTCTCAGACCAACTGCCCCTTGGCTACCAGGCGCCCCACTCTCGCGGACAGGATTTCTGCTGGTCCCATTCGTTCCCATGCATCCTCTCTGGCGGAACACATTTCCAATGCCCCTGCTCGGGGAAACCATCCTTGTCCTGATTTCTCTAACTATCACTCTCATCGTCCTTCCCACTCCTCTACTTCATCCCGAAGGTCGTCTTGTGGTTCCACCCACTCTTCTCACTCTACCAATCCTCACCACCCTCTTCCTGTCCCTCCTCATCATCATCATCATTCACCATCCCCTGTACTTGATGACCCTATCGACGAGGAAGGCTACACTAACATCACCAGTTCCCCTGGCCCCTCCTACTCCTCTATGTGGGATTAACTCTTTTCTTCAACGGTGTTTCGAATCTACTGCAGGGGTAATGTTACGATTTACCCTTTTCTCTACTTCTTTTCTTGATCCTTGTACTACCATCATATGTTCGAGTCCCACCTAGGACTGTATTTCCTTTCTTCCATTGCTGACTCATTCCTACCACATGATCACGCCTCCACTTGCTTTGTCAGTGATTCCTTCCATCATATTCCACCAATTTCCATAATGTTCTATGCCTACCCTTAACCTCTCTGTTGTCTATATATTAGTCATCAAATTACTCTTGTATTCCCAGTTTAGACCTCCTTGGAATACATCTCGTATCTGCGCTTTCCAAGCCCTGACTCGTCGTCAACACTAGATTGACTCCTTGACCCCCGTGAACCTTTGAACCTCCGTTACACTAGCATTAGACTAGTGTCTCTTTGACCTATTGGACTTCATACCACCATTGAGGGTACACTTACTCAGAAACCCCTTTGTTCCTTCGTGACCTTCCCAAGGCTACGTCCGACCCTACCCGGGCCAGTCGTAACAGTACCCCCTCAGTTAACTGTAACACCGGTGTGGTTGAGGCTGTGCAGAAGAAGAACCATGATCTTGTCACTGAGCTCAAGAATGATTTGGCATTCATTTATCGTGTAAGTCAACCTTGTTATTGATTCATGAGGATGCTTAAATATCATGAAGACTCAAGGAGCTTCCCTTGATGCACACACAGGGATTTATGCCAACCCTGCCATTCAACAAGTTATAAATGAGGTATTGTTTAAGAATGCGAGTGACAATGGGGTCCGCTAGGCCAAATATTATTCTCCCTTTCCATGTGTTGGCTTTGCACTTGCCCTCACATAAGTTCTTCTCTTTTGGATTCAATTGTGCTGATGTGTGTCTATAGATCGAGTGTGCCATAGACGAGTGGGCAATGGGTGTACGCCAAACAACCTGGTTTACAGAAGATGATTATGCCAACATGTTCATTAGTCATCACAATGGACTTGTTAGCTTTGACAAGGCAACAATCAAATACAAGCTTCTCCTGACTATATTGCAACAGGTGTTTCAGAACGGACAGTATGTAATTTATGGTGTCAAGAACTGATACTGATGTCTTAGATGAATAGTGCTTATGCTGGAGTCACGACACCAGTAAACATGGGTGATGAAAAGCAGGCAGTCCCAACATGTGCATTCTTGAATGCAATGCAAGAATTCGAACAGATGAATGGTATGGGCTCAGGTGTTACTCCTGGTACTGATGCTATGAATAGAGACTCAGAGTCAGGGAATCAGGATGGAGAAGAGAATCAGGATCATCCTGTCAAAGATGGGAATGAGTCTGAGCAGCATGGAGATGGGGAGGATGTTGAGGACATGTATGCCAAGGATGCTGAGGATGGTCAGGGTGAGACCTAGGTTCTTGAAATGTAGGCCAATTGTGTCAGGTCATAGTATTGTCAATAGACCATAGTGTTTTTTGAGCTATGTTGTGTGTTTCCTCTTGTCTCTATAGAATCTATGTTGCATTTTTGGTGTTACATAATATGAGGTACAGTTACTATATAGTCCATGTCATAACTACTGACACTTGGACCCTTCATGCAACTCTGGCTACATAGCACTATGTAGATCTAGATACTGACTATGTAGAACCTGTACTATAAGGAAGACTACAGTGCAATATAGACTACATAGTACTACATGGGAATGCCTTTTTTGCAGATGCAGTAACACATGTGCTGCAGCGAGAAGTCTGAAATAAGATACTGCAGTGGGAGCGGAAAGAATGTCTAAATATGGATATAGGTGGGGTGCCATGTGAGCCAAAAGGAGAAGAGGATTGGAAATGTATCTGGTACATGTGGAGGATGACTCCACTACAAATACAACATATAGTGAGCGAGGTGGGGGGTGAGTGAGTGGAAAGATGAAGAAAAAGTGTACCCCCTCAGTAAACTGTAACAGTGAGGTCCTGTGCTTGACTGGGATTAACAAGAAGCCAATTTAATATTTCTGTACAGCACTATACAGGCCTGCACAGGGGGGGACCTATAAATCCCTATTTGCTGATGCCATCCCAACAATGACATCATGACAATGATGATGATGACATGGTGGCACAGCATTGGCAACAATGCAATGACATTGGCAATGTGGTGGCCTGCCCAGACGATGACCAGTGACATGGCCACCCCCACTACAACAGCAACACCAACAATGATGTCAACATAGTGGCACGACTACCACCACCCCAACAACAACAACTTGGTGGCATGACCACCCCCACCCCAACAGCAATGACACAATGTCAATGTCAATGTGGTGGTGCCACCACCACCCTGACAACAACATGATGGCATGACCACCACCACCACCCCACCAACAATGATGATGAGCTGCTGCCACTACTATCCCCCCTGGGCCATATCAACATGTTTTTTTTTGTTCACCATACTTTGAGTAGAATAGTGTCACATAAATAGTAGTACCATATGAAATTTGAAAAAAACAGCTAGGATTAACAATGTCCCCAAAAGCAAGGATTAGCATTGCACACATTGGGCCAAAGGCCCAAAACCGAGCTTTGCTCGTTCCTATTAACGCATGAGAAAACCTACCGCCCGACGTTATGCGTTATGAGCGGTTCTACTGTAGTATGTATACTATCAGCCCTCTACTTATGGTCCCTGAAAATTGTCTCTATAGCAGCGCTGGAATATGACTTGGGGCGTTCAAGCGCTGGACAAGTGGGCTGAGCGCTCTGAGAAGATAACTGACCAATACTTACGTGCACCCAGAGCACGGTCCCAGATGAGCTGTGCTGCCACACCAAAAGCCCTCGACACCCCAAAGAGTACCGTGTAAAACTGCATTTGAGTGAGGCCATAGTGTGTCAAGAGCACACCTGAGTGAGCATCGACATTTGGCCACGGGTTCTTTGCTTTGCCAGCCTGCAAAGCGGGTTAGGTAAAAATAGATGACACCACAAGGTCATCACAAACCTCTAGGAGAATGTTGGGGACTATATTGTAAACCTGCCCAACCAATCTGAAAAGAGGATCATGGGGTAAATGTTTCAAAGCAAATTCGCGCTGTGCGACGTAGCGGGGATCCGTCTTTCGCAATACAGCATGCCCGTAACCCGGCACAACCTGACCACCTTTCAGAGTTGACCACACATATTCCTTCACGGCCTCGTCGCTAGCATTCTCGCCAATCTTTTCTTGCATCTTGCGTAACCATATCAGTACTTCCTGGTTGGCAAGACCATGCAGAGGGCCAGCGAGACCGTTGAGGGAAGCACCAAAAGCGAGGAACGGATCTGAAAGAGCAGAACCGACCAACTTGCCAGTATGGGCAGAGACGTTACCACCTT
>JBBPJO010000247.1:0-18020 GCA_038088815.1 Boletus nobilissimus | reverse complement strand
TCCTTGCAATAGATGAATAGGCCAGCATCTGTTTTAAGATGTGTGAAGCTGAGTTCTTTCATGGATTTGTTGAGTTCATGCCACCAAGCTAATCCTGCTTGTTTTAGGCCATATAGGGCATGTAGTAGTCTCAAGACCTTCCCTTTGAGGTGAGAGGGCATAAAGCCTTCTGGGAAGTCCATGTAGAGTTCTTTGTCCAGTTTGTCATATAGGTAGGCAGATCGGACATGAAGACTGGTAATATACCAGTTTTCTATTGCTGAGAAGGTGAGCATGCACTGCACTGTTTCAAAGCATACAACTGGGGAGAATATTTGCTCGAAATCAATCCCTTCTACCTGGGAGAAGCCTTTGGTGACAAGCTGGGCTTTCTTTCTACTGTCTGTTTTAACATCAAAGATCCATTGATTTTTGATAATCTTTCTATCTGCGGGTTGATCCATGATCTCGTAGATCTTTCGATCTTTGAGTATCCGAAGGTTCATCATGGCAGGCTTTATGCCAGAGGGTTTGCTCATCTTGTGGCAATTTAAGTATGTCACAGTATGTCCATTCACAGTAATTAACATTAGACTATTCCATTTCCAGCGGGAATGCATGGCTACAGAGGTATGAAACCAATGTGTCTCCCCCTTCCCTGGTGATGCACTCAGGGTCATCTTCCAATGGAGTTGGGGATGGAGGCAATCCCCCAGGGACAACAGGTGAATCCAAAGGTACAGTTGGTGCTTCTCCCACAAGTTTGCGCCAATCGAAGGTGCACTCAATATCCTATACTTGATAGACAGGGTCATGATGTTCCCTATATATATTTCCAGAATGAAGAGGGGCACAATGGTTGTGTAGTGGTGAGTGAGGACAAGCAGGAGGAGGCGGTGGCTGATGGCGAGGAGGGGTGACCAGGGGTGCTGGATGTGGAGTAGGTCCCCTTGCAGGGGGTGGAGTGACAGGACATGGTACCTGTTGATGAGGGGGGTCGTCAGAAGGAGCAAGTGCTGTGTCATCTTCCAGGTCCAGGTAGATAAACTTAGAGTTAGAAGACTTGTCATCATGTGAGTGAGGTTTGGGCCAATGATTAATCAGCCAGTGAGGCTGAGCCTTTGAGCATCTCGGAAAGAGATTCTCATTGAAAATGGCATGTGCCAATGTATGGAGCATGTTGTTAGGGTGCATAAAGAGATAGTTTGAATTGCTACTGGCAGATATGCCCAGGTAGATCATCAGTTGTAATTTTGGCTGCAACTTGCTGCTGTGCATTTCAGCCAGAATGTGGACATATGCACCACAGCTGAAGACCTGAAGATGTGAGAAAGTGGGCTTTTGGCCTGTGAGCATCTCAGATGGTGTTTTCCAGTTTAGTTGTGCAGATGGGGTGTGATTGTACACATGTAATACATGGATAACCATGAACTCCCAATAAGAATCAGGCAGGCAAGCCTGTAATCGCATGGGTTGTGCCTTATCCATAATGGTACGGATTAGGCGTTCCGCATGCCCATTTTGCTAGTGAGCATAGGGGGCAGAATGTTAAATGTGTATGCTGTTGTTGTGCATATACTCAGTGAAAGTTTTGGAGGTATATTCTCCCCCTGCATCAGAGCACCAGTGTTTTATTATGGTGTTGAACTGAGTATGCATGTAGGCATGGAACTGTTTGGTGGCCCTAAGAGTTTGGTCCTTGGTTTTAATCAAGATGACCCAGGCCATGGAAGTGAAATCATCATAGAAGATGACAGTGTACTTGTACTTATGGTACAATTCAATTTTAAACAACTTTAAATCAGAATGAATTACATAGCTCAAAGGGAGCACTTGCACGCTTCTCGCTGTGAGGAAAAGTATGGTTGGGCCATTTGCCCATTTCACAACTGGGACAGATAGGAGCATTTGCCAGGATGTCAATATCTGGGAAGTCCTTTATGTGCTTCTTGGCTGTGCAGAGCACTTTGCACGAGCGGTGACCTAAATGGCAATGAAGTAATTCATAATCAACAGAGGTCCAAGTGGAGTCAGGCAATAGGGGCCCTGAGCCAACAAAGCGTATCCCCATGTGAATGAAAGCTGAGGATTGTGGTACATGAGCACTTGTCAAATATGTCAAAGTGATTATCACAAGTTTTGACAGTGATGCATTTGTCAGTTAGGAGTGTGCCCATTGAGATGAGTTTTGCACTGCAGGTTGGCATATAGATGACCAGCGATAACTGCACAAGTCTATTCTGATAGTGAACAATAGCAGTTCCTTGGCCAACAATGTTTGCTTGGCCATTGGCTGTCTGGGAGTATTGAGGGGTTGTAAACTCCTGATATTGGACCAGATTACTTAGGTCATTTGTGTAGTGTGCTGAAGCACCAGAATTGAGTAGCCACATGTCAGGCGATAGGATGTCATCATCTGCCCTTTGTTTCCCTTTACTTTTACTGGTTTTGTTCTCACAGTTATCACACATGGTGAGAGGGAAGGCAGCAGTAGTATTGTCCAGTGCAACTACTACAGGTATACGAGAAGTACAACTACATATATTCTAAGGTGGAAAAATCTGCATGTCAGTACCTGCAAGTGTGGGACGGAGGAAATCAGGGACTGACCAGTCAAGGGTGTCATTGAAGAACCTCTCCACATATTCATTGACCTTCATATCCCCCCCAGGGCTCACAACATCCTTGTCATCCAAATCGGAGATGATCTCAACGATCCGGGGGATTTCCATACATTCTATTAAAGAGGGCATGGAGGGCCTGGCATGGTGACGAGGGAGTGTGTGGGCACCAAAGGGCCTGTCTTCATTGAAGGCAGGGTGTTGCCACACATGGTGGTGGGAAGTGATAGACTTGATGGTGTGAACAACCTTGGGAGAGGGAGTGACCCCAATGCATCGAGCAAGTGATATGGCCTATTGGGCCTGAGGGCAGGCAGGAGGTCTGTAGTGGGCAGTGCCTGGAGTGTGTGCAAGGGTGCAAGGGTCAACGATGGGTTCTGAGTCATCGGGGAGAGGTGGGGAGTACATGGGCAGAGAGTACTGGAGCAGAGGGAGGTCTTGGCCGCACACAAGGTTGGCAGCGAAGGGGAAGGAGGCAAAGTTGACATTATTCATGCACTCCTTGCACTTCTTCTCTCCTTCCTCAGAGTGTTTGCCCTGATGGCGTTTCTTGCCTTTCCCCTTCTCCTAATCCTTCTTCTCAGATGAGTTCTCCACCTTCTTTTGCTGCTGCTGTTGCTGCTGCTGGAAGGAGGGGTTGCCTTGCTGGAGATGGATGTTGGAGACCTTGTTGGCCTGCTAACGGGCCGGGGGACAACGAGTGAGATAGTGCTGCCATGCAGTGGTGAGGATGGTTTCCAAGTCGACCATTGATAGAACCTTGGTCTTGGTTGGGTCGGTGTCGATCTCAGCATTAAGCTGTTAATGGAGGGTTTCTGCATACTTGGGAAACTTGGTGATGGTGATTAGTGCCTTGATGTTATCAGGCACCTTGTGCTGAAGCAGCTCCAGCTGAGCGAATGAAGCAGTGAGCTTCGAGAAGGCAGGACCAGGATGGTTATTGTTGGGAAAGGTAATCCCAAGCATGACTTTCCACTCAGTATAGGTGGAGGTGAGGGAGGCCTTATTGTACTGGGCCTTAAGAGAGTCCCAGAGGGACTTAGCAGTGCCACACAAGAGGATGTGAGAGAGGATGGAAGGTTTGAGGCAGAGGCAATGGATGCCAAGTGCTGTCGTTGTTCTTGTCCCACTTCTTCTGTTTGACAGGGTGGGTATCATTGGGGTAAGTACAATGGTACATCTTCTGCCAGTAGCCTTGCGAGTGGATATAGGCTTCCATCTGCTGGCTCCAGTGTTGGTAGTTGGTGCCATTAAGCTTGGGAAGCGAGGTGGTAATGGCAGTGGAGGAAGACATTGGGATAGTGGGTTGGTTCTGTGGAGAGTGACGTGTCAGTTGAGTACCTAATGAAAGGGAGCGAGTAGAAGCATTTGCATCACTGAACAGCATCAGCGCTCCCAGAGTATAGGGTCATAGCAACCCCCTACATACAGAGTCTGATGGCGGTTACACCTTGAGCATTGCCGCATCAAAGGTGTGTCTGGCGTTACCACACAGGACAGCCAATGTCCAAGGTATTCATCTAGAGCAGTGACAGCATTTCTGCACAGTCAGAGCTTGGGGCTCATAACCTGTTGCAATAGCGGGGATCCAGCATGTGCATGAGATCCCTAAGGAACTACTGTAGGGTACTTACCTTGGGACTGAAGGGATTCCAGAGATGATAGCAGTAGTAGATCAAGAGAGAATTATTGTATTTCAGACTCAGCAGAGTCTTATATACGATTGGTAATGCTTACTTAATATGGGGTCACGTGACCGTAAGTATGTGTTCTTTCAACACACATCACCCAGGGGCCACATTCAACTGATGGACCTTGGACAGTGTGTGACAATCTTTACAATTACATCCAAGTGACTTATCACATGGAGCATATGCAATGCTCATTGACACTTCTCAGGAGGTGGCCATACAGGAAGCACCTTGCTCAACCAACAGAGGGACTCAACATAATTCTTGGCTTGCTTCCATGTTTCCAGCCCTGGTACATACCTACCACATAGCATATGTTACTTGTAGTGTCAGGCTGTTGTTCCTGCCAGCTCCACTTAACATACCTTGGGTCAACTGCCAAGTCAACCCCACCCTATACAGCAGAGTACTTAATGAAATGGTGACGGTGGTCTTCATGACCCTGTAATTTCTTCTAGAATGTGTGGAATGACATAAATTCCACAATGCATTTGTGTCGATGGAGCCAGGACCACATCAATATCTGGTGGGTCAGTGACAATACAATGAGCTTAACATGCATTCACTGGAGGATTGTGTCAATCCATCTGATCTTTTCATGTATTAGAAGTGCTGTGAATCCCCTTTACTTGAGTGTCAATTCATTTGGATCTCTGGGATATACCAATTTCTTCAGGGATTGTGACATCAGTAGCTCACTGGCATGTTGGGCTGGGATGTCATGGGTTACCCAGTCCAGAGTGTCTTCAGCTTCTAATTTGGGTTTAATCCAGATAGGATTGGGGACAATGAGAATGAGTAATCTCCTGTCTGGCATGTGGTGGGAGCCAAGGTTTGGTGTTATACTAACATCAGGGTCAGTAGTGGTATGTGGTCCTTCGAGATTTTTCAATATACCTGTGTATTTGGTCTTCTCAGGTGCCCAACTCCACACACCCTTTGAATACAAGCTGTGTGTGATGAAATGAGCTTCTCATTCTATTTGCATGGAAAAGACTAAGAGAAAAGGGTGGGTAATGTCAATGAGTAACTGTATGGATGTCCAAGCAGTGCAAAAACCTGCATGCACAAAACAGATAACTCTTGGGGCATATGGTGCAGACTGTGCTTGATGCTGCACAGTCAAACTAGCCAGTGATGCACCATGGAGGTCCAATATGGAAGCCCAAATGGTGCAAAAATCCATGCACACAAAGAGACATCACAAATAAAAGAGATTGGTGTGAACAAGCACAAAACAAACGTCCACACACAATGATCTTCAATGTGTAGCTCACAAAATGTATATAGAAATGTGCAACAAAATGTAGGCATAGAAATGTGCACAACCTCATGTACATAGACAATGGACATGCAAAAACTTCAGGAAATCAACACATTACTTATAGCCATGTGCTGACTCATATAAGTAAATTTGTACTTGTGCCAATCAGTTTGCCCTGAGAAGAATATCCATCACATGGTTCATTGGCTTCCAACAATTGAGTCTCCCAGAGGTCCTAGCAGCTGTTATGGATGAGAACCCTGATTGCGTATGGATCAGTGACATCTTGGTTTGCCTCAAATGTTTTGACAGATGCAGTGTTGGACTATGATAGGCAGGGGTGACAAGGACAGTGTACAAGGAAATGATTTCAGGTACCTGTGTGCATTCTGAGTGGTCAAAACATTCCCTTGCTTGGCGTTAAGGTTCCAGGATGACTCACAGCATGAATCTAACCCCTGTAGAGGCCAATGACATGTCTACGAGCCTCAGTACTACTCAATGGGGAATGGCATGTTCAACTTTGTGAAGATGGTGAGCAAAAAAACACAAGCCTCCCTGACTTGTCTGACATGTTCAGGTTTGTGAGGAGATATGATGCTTTGTGAGTGAAAATGAAATAATAAAAATAAAAAAGAAGTGAGGACTCAGCATGGGAGATGTGTCTCGACAATCAGCACCTAGTTCCCTCAGTTGTAGAATGGAGATGTTACCATTGGCAATGTGCAGAGACTCTGTGTGAGTTTGGATAATGGGGATGGTGTTGTTGTCACTGTAGGGCAGGCTGCACATGAGATGGTAGCTCAAGTGACATATAACATGATAAGTTGATCACACACGGCAAGACATCTTATGCTAACAATGGCAATGCAATGACAACAATCAATGTCACAGCAAGCACTGTCATCCCTCCCTCGCTTACCTTTACCCATGACAACTCGGATGATGGGTCAATGGGACTGTGTGACACACCAACTGTTGGATTTATTCCATACAGTGTGATCATACAGCCACCGCTTACTAATCACATAGTACAACTGTTTTTCGTCTTGTAGTTAGACACCTCAGCTGGTTTCCCAACCACTGAGGTGAGTACACATACATTCACAGCTACCTACCTTAGTACTGACTACCATACAGTACAGTGAGCAACCAAACTGTTGCAATGCTAACCCTCAACACGGGGCGCTTTGCGCCCCGCAGCCACCTGTGGGAATTTCGCTTAGGTTTGGTGGGGCCAGATACTGTACAAACCCCTGGCTACAAATCAGTCCCTGGGCCATGTGATTTGGCCCAGTGGCTGTGGAGCTACCATCATTTTAATGCACTCATGTCATTGCAACAGTTTTGTTGCTGATATTAAGGGTATTGCAAATTAGTATGAAGTATATCCTCCTTTGGCCTTGATGACCTCCTGAACCCTTCTAGGCATACTTTCAATCAATCTCTGACACTCCTCCACCCCAATCTTATACCATTCCTCCTGAATCCTCTCCCAATGTTCCAATACCCCCTTGGGTGGCTCAGGATACTCTGCTAGCCTCCTTTTGAGAAGAAACCATAGATGTTCTATGGGATTAAGGTCTGGTGACTGAGCAGGCCATACCATGACCTCATATCCATGCTCCTCAAACCACTCCCTGGCTAACCTGCTGGTATGCTTGGGATCATTATCCTGCTGAAAGATAATATCCTCTTTTGACAATCCATAATCCACCAGGGTTTGTTGAAGCTCATCCTCCAATATCTGCACATAGAGATTAGCATCCATCTTACCATCAATCTTGCAAGCCATTCCAACTCCTTCCCAAGTCATACAGCCCCATAACATCACTGATCCTCCCCCCCCAAACTTGACTGTGCCCTTTACCAGTCTATCACTAAGGGCATATCAGTAGGGGAAATGATGGATGGACGACCACCAGAGGCTTTGGGAAGATTGGGACAGTGTGTGGCACAAATACAACTGATGGTGGAGTGGTTGAGGCCAGTAGAAGCAGAGATATGACAAGTTGATTGACCCAAATTCAAGAGGGCAATGATTTGATTGGTTTGGTCAATAGAGAGGGATTTCATGGTGAAGGAAGTGGTAAAAGCGATGGTATTTAGGTTTGTTTACATCATGTTGAACTATTTATGTGTCACATGACTCAATGCTGACATAATATCTTGCTGCAAGATCTGATTTATAGGTTCAAATAGATCAGCAACAAAACTGTTGCACTGACATGAGTGCATTAAAATGATGATATCTCCACAGCCACTGGGCCAAATCACATGGCCCAGGGACCGATTTGTAGCCAGGGGTTTGTACAGTATCTGGCCCCACCAAACCTAAGTGAAATTCCCACAGGTGGTTGCGGGGAGCGAAGCACCCCATGTTGAGGGTTAGCATTGCAACAGTTTTGTTGCTCACTGTATTTACTATTCAACAGGTAACATACAGCTGGTTTCCCAACCACTGGGTACTTACTATTCATCACCAACATCAATGCTGGTGATAATGTGAGGACATAATGATGTCGTGTACATAAGTCAATGTTGACAATGATGACAGTGACCCCAGCAATGACACAAGGTCACAATTACAATGACAATGTCGTAGTGAGTGCCATCCCCCCCCTCTCTCCTCTCCCTTGTCCTCACCAATGATGACCCGGACGACTCAGACAATGTGATGATGGAATGTGGCAACAACAACACCAGCATTGTCCCCTCCCCCTCTCTTTCCCATCTGCACCCACAACAACAGGACATGCTGACAATGCAACAATAGGCTTCAATTTGGCAAAGTCTGAGCCCTCTGAGGCTGCACCCAAGCTAGGGAGTTCTCATTTTTTCCTTGTATTTAGCATACAGTAGCTACATGTCAACTACATGTCAGTTGCTTGAGTGAATGTTGCATCACTACTTGTGGACTACTCAAATGTAAATGAGTGCTGTAAGGCACCATTAGTGTGGAGTAGCATGTAGGTGAGAAAAAGTAATATGTGAATTTGCTGATTAGAAAGTAAGTAAGAAAGAAACTGGGACTAAACATCGCTTTGTGCATGCTACCTTTGTCATTCAGTCCCATTTTGTGTGCACACCCCCCCTCCCCTGTGTACAGATTTTTGCACTATTTGGACCTCTATATGCCAGACAAGCAGTGGCACTCAAACAAACACAGTGGAGCAACCAGTGCACCACTTGGACCCCCATACTAATAGGGTAGACAGAACACAGATATAACATCATAATAAGTCACTTGCAAAGCTCATCAATGAATTCATCAACATGCTTAAATGCAGCACCTTCATATATCGATGAGAGTATTGCTTTTTTCACAAACAGTTATAAGTCATAATACTTTATTAGGCATTGAAATGTGAATTCCTGAGCACCAAATCCATGATTAGTTTTGTGGAAAGAAGAATAAAATAAAATAATCCAGTTACCTTGTTTGCAAAGTGTTTTGTTTCACCACTGTCGTCAGCATGTGTCCAGTGTGTCATGTGGCTGAGACTCAAGAGTTCAGCACTGAAACCATACACAAAAGCACCCAAAAGGACTCCTACCTTGTCAGAGAACTGAGAGAGCTCATTCTTGAGCTGACAAACATAATTTATCCAGCTTGAGGGTTCCAGCTTGATAAGGGGTGTCAGGGAGATTCTGGCACTTCTACTTTCCTTGAGTGTGTTCTGATATGCATTGGTGTCCATGTTTGGTAGGATGCCAAAGAGAAATTTGTTTGCTTTGTGTTGTGCTGACCATGTATTCCACTGGTCTGTCAAAATCATGACTGCTGAGTCATTTGATGAGTAGAACTAGCGACATACCAAAGGTTGTGTGATCTAAGTTCCAGCACTGGTTCTGAACCACCATGTCATCTGCTGGGGGAACAGGGCTGTCTCTGTTGAACATCAAGGTCAGAAACACTGCAAGGTAATTCAACTGGAGTTGATGATGTTGCCATTTAGGTTGCCCCATCGCCGGAAGTTGAGTCCCAGAAGGGTACCAGTACACTAGGACCTCTTCAAAAAATCTGGACCTTAGCTGTCCATGTATTTCGCCATGCATGCAAGAAGCTCCTGAATGGTAATTGACAAATCTTGGTACTTTGAAGCATACCAAACACAATAAATGGTGTGGTTCATAAATCTAAGTGTGCACCTGCAAGTGTGAGGAATCCAAAGAAAATGTTCATTGCCATTTCTCATATGAGGGAAGGCTTTGATATCATCGTTGTAGGACCCACAGTGGAGGAACTGGGGATGCCAGTTGGGCTCCACGATGATGTTGTTCCATATATTGTGGGCTGCAGCAAGCATCTTGATGTGGATAGAATGTTGAAAAACAGAAGAATGTGCTGTGACCAGAGGCTTCTGCCTTGACACAGCCATGCAACTTGCCTCATAGTCAACATCATCCACTGAGCTACACACAACCATGTTGTGCTCAATGGGCCCATAGTCCTCCATTCAATAGGATCCCCCTTCTCCCTGCCTCCTGGTTGCCAAGGCTAATCACCCTCTTGTTGACCCAGCCTGAGATGACAAAGGCTCCTGGACAATGTGTAAGAAGGCTGACCTGTCCTTCTGAGCCACAAAGGGGATGGTCCTTCAAGTTTCAAGGTGTTCTTGATGACAGGGTGCTTCATGTCAATCCGGATAGTTCAGGGGCTAAGTGTGAGTCTTGTTCTGATTGGAGGGGTCACTTCAGTGGACATCATGCTAGCCAGCTTGCCTATAGAGGTTTCAGATCTAGGTATGCTAGGTTTGTTTGAGTTTTGAGAAGCCTCTCATATGTTTATTCTACAGTATCTAGGGTCGCGTCAAGAGCAATTATAAAAACCCTTGCTGTTGTTACTCTGCCCTGCCTATGCACTTCCCATGCCAAGCTCATCCCCCTACTTCCACTCAAGAACCTTGATATGCACACAAAACTGCCTGTGTGCCCAGTATCAACCTGATCAAAGCAAAAGGCACTTACACTGGTTGAAGCATATACTGATTGATGAAGTGAAATGCAAAGAAGGGATGCTGGACTCCTTACTTTTCCATTAGCTGAGCTGATATTGACAGATTGGAGATACTGTTCTCTTTCATTCAGGGCAAGGTATTCCACCAAATCTGAATAATCTGTCACCTATGGACACTTTTGCCAAACACTTTTGGTAGAGTATTATCACATGTTTTTGCCATATCTCATCTAAATTTTGGCCAGGTTTAGGTTTGCTAGGATTACAAACATGAACAAATTACATGAGATAGCCTATGTCCAATGGTTTGAACACAGCTTCAAGTGAACATGATCCTCCAAGTGTTGGGTTACTCTCAGGAACTGTTTCTGGTCGACCACTGTGATGCACAAGTGCTCAAACATATTATTGGAAAAGTCAATGCACATTACATTAAGCTGGACCAGTCCATTGGAGATGTAAAGCTGCATGATTTCTTTTACATGTAGGAGCTATATAACTACAGTTCACTGGCTTTGACAATAGGATCCATGTATCTCTGGGATGACTATGAAGGGACCTTCACAAATAATGGTGTGGATGCCTTGGCTGCATCTGCATGAGAGCCACCCCCAGATAATTGCCCTTCATGCAAGACGGCCAAAAAGTTTGGGAAAGATACGGGACTAACAAGAATACATCTCAACATGCAATAGTATGGCATTAATTATCATTTGGATGATTGCATCCTCATCAAAGCAGATGGGGGACCATGCTGTATTGGACAGATCACTGAATTTATCTACAGTCATGGTTATGCTGATATAAAAGTTCACCTCTTTGGATGCATCAACAAGGTAGGAAGATGACTAGAAACGACTCTCAAGGACAAGGTAGGTTTGATTGGTTGAGGTTTCCACTTCCTCACTTATATCCTCATCTTTAGAGACATATATATATATTTCACACCAACAATACAATGACTTTTGGTACTGATGACTTGATTGGGTTATGCTGCATGGTAGTCAAAGGGAATATGCCTGACCTGGGTGTGTTCCTAGAAATGTCTCCCTGTCATTTCTATGTCAAATCCCACTTTCCTTCGCTCTATATCCAGTCTTGGGCTAACAAGTGATGTATTGGAACGACTTGCCTATGTTACAGATTACTGAGGGGGTACACTTTTTCTTTGTCTTTTCATTCACTCATCTCTTGTCTCACTCACTATAAGTTGTATTCATAGTGGAGTCATCCTCTACATGTACCAGATATGTTCTCGATTGTCTCTTTTCTTTCTGGCTCACATGGTGCCCCACCTATATCCATATTTAGACATTCATTCTGCTTCCGCCGCAGCATCTTATTTCAGAGTTCCTGCTGTGGCACATGTGTTACTATGCATACTATGCATGACACCTTATGACTTGGACTGACTTCGTAGTGCTGCACACTCAAGTCATACTTAGACGGACACAGAATCCCTTTGGACTCCTGCTCCTTATGTTCCTCCTCTCTTGACTCTATGCACAGACCAGGGGGCTACTGTATATAAACCCTCACTGCTCTCGGCTATACTTTTCCCTAAGCTAGTTCTATGCAATACCAGTGTGATTTCTAGTGACCACCGAGAAGTCTAGTGAGCGCATAGTTCATACCTAGATAGGTGAGACTGCTTAGGCTTTGCATTGTCTCAAAGCTCAGCACTTGGACTACAAAACTTCACTCGTACCCTTGCTTGAGCTTAGTATCTTAGTATCACAGCATGCTACACTGTGCATTACAGCCTACTCATCCCATGTGCATGAAACAAGCTCATCATGCTTCCCCCCTGTGCAAGCCACTTTGATCAATTCACTAGAATACTATATGGAACCACTTTCTCCTTTATTCTGTCTCAACTAGTGATTATGGCATCACATGTGCACATTTAATTCCTACTACATCCCATGTGCCCCGTGATTGCATACACCACAAGTAAAGTGTCTTGGTAAAGTCATTGCAGTAGTCAGAGGCACAATCAGTATCAAGAAAGACAGTACAAAGCTCTCTTGACGAGCTTCATCTTGTAAGCATGTGGTTCTGAGTGCAGAAAGCTGTACACAGAGGAACTTGGCCAACAATGCTGAGAATATCCATGTTCCAGATGACAGCTGCATCCACATCATGACCATGATTGATGGTGAATTTGATGTTACCTAGATGGAGAATGGCTGCAATGAGCTGGCACATTTAAGTGACATGCTGTTAACTGGAGACTGTGAGTGCTGGTACTGGTGTGGTAGTTAAAATCAAAGGGATTTGGTGGATCTGACACACCAGCAAGAGAGCTGTGGAGAAGGGAGACAAATCGGGGTTTAAGAATTGAGGTTACGCTCAAGGAAGCCCTTAGAGGAATAAGATAGTGGGCCATTGAAGTAATTGATGGTGAACATGGGGGATCCTGATTAATCAACTGGCCCAACTTTGAAAGCAGCACTTGCTGAAAGCCTACACCATTGTCAGGTCAGATTTCTTGTGTGATCGGCAAGCCTGGTCATCCAGAATGCGGATGAGGCCCCCAGGCTTGTTTTGAAGGAGGCAAACCCACTCAGCATTGGTGTTTGGAGCACTATAAGGAAGGGAATATAGCAGGACTATATAAAGTGGGCTTATCTCCAGTCAATGTGGTAGGAGATTGGAGGAAAGATGAACGAGTGGTGCACGTGTCAATCAGGCACTGTGTAAAAGGAAATGGATATCCACAAGGGCCGGATCTCCAACAGAGCAGCCTGATTCTTACCACACTCCCATACATTGACTTTCTCAAACCTCCATAATGCATATTTGAAAATGTCTGAGGCCTCCTGCAACACAAGCTTCATGTGTGACAGTACAGCAAGTATTCAGTCAAAGGTGGTATTCCAATGGATGGTCTGAAACTCGACAATGTTGTGTTTTCATGCAAATAATTGAATACTACAGATCTGTGGAGAATTTGTGAGCATCCCTGTATGCATAGTATGCACCTTGTGGTAGGTGGTGTGTCCAGCAAGTATATACTGCTACTCGATCCTTGCTGGGAACTGCTAATGTCCCAGTCTACTGTTATGAAAGGATTGGCTCCCATGGCATACTACATCAGAGTAAAAGCATGCACTGCTCCTCAATATTCAATGCAGGGATATTTTCTTGGAGCTTCAAGTTGTGTATACTCCATAGTGATGTTGGGAGGCGCAGCAGTACTTAGGTGAGGCAACCTACCAATTTTTTGGTCCAGCTCAAGCCACACAACTTGCATTGAGCACCAATGTGCAATGGTAAGAATGATATGATCTGAACAACTGTCTTTTGATCTGGAGGCATTAGGTCTCACTTGAGAAGACTAGAAACAATGCACCAGAAATCTGAGTCTCATGGTGGCCCACTGCAGAAGATGGGGCAGCTGGTCCTATGGGAGGAAGAGGAGAGGCCTGGGGGGTGGAACACACTCTCAAGGAGGGGCAAGTGCTGGCATTGGAGACAGAGGCCCCCTTCTGAAAGGACTGCAAATGGGCACAATGCACTGCACTGATGACTGGGTCCCAGACAACCTGGTGCCAGGATGCTGGGTCAAAGTCCAGGTTGGTATTGCCATGGATATGCACATGGACTTGGGGGTTGCACTAATTCACAGGGGAGCCAATCAGTCTCTACCTACACAGGACATGAGCAAACAGAGAGTATGGTTGAGTGGCATGGGATTTCTAGCTCAATGTGATACACCAGGAAGGGAAGAAGGAAGGCCACTATGCAGGCTGGGCAATGCAGTGAAGAAAAGAGTAGTACTTAGTTCCCAAAAGGGAGAGGCAATAACAACTGCCTGAAAAACTGCAGGGGTTACACCCCATAAAGGCACAACAGAATAAGTCAAGGAATGATAGCAAGGAGCAGGAGCAAAACACAACAGCTATGGCAGTACATTGTAACTATCCCTACCAAATGAGATGTACCTTTCCTTGGTTGGTGACAAGGGGAAAGGGTGATAAAATATGGTGGGTGCAAGGGCAATTGGGTTGAGAAATGGAGGGTGATAACACTTGCATCTGTTACAAGTAAATTTCACATATTTGTGACTCCTAGACCATTTAGATGCATGCCCCTTGATGTTCTCCAGACCACTCTGATTGCCACATACATGGACCAACCCCCAGATCCTTCCTGGGTGGGACAGGATATATCATCTGCAACACAGGGAATCACTGCTGATCCTGTTTACCACAATGGCCAGTGTGTGCTTCAACAGGTCATATTGGCAGACAGTCTCGGCCTCCAGCTGTAACACACAGCATAGTATACTGTGATACTAAGATGCTAGGCTCAAATGAGGATGAAGAAAGAGCGAGGATACAAGTGAAGTTTGTAGTCCAAGTGCCAAGCTTTGAGACAATGCAAAGCCTAAGTGGTCTCACCTATTCAGGTATGAACTAAGCGCTCACTGAACTCAGTGGTCACTAGAAATAACGCTGGTATTGCATAGAACTAGCTTAGAGGGAAATACAGAGGGGGAGAGAGCACCCTTATATATGGTAGGCCCCTTCTAAATAACCTTCTAAATAAAGTAGTGGTGTGCAGCACCTCTAGTCGAAGTGAGTCACTAAAGTATGACTTGATGCGCAGCATAAGAGTCAATACAAGTCATGATGAGTCAGAAAGAATAAGGCTATGCCGCAGGCGATGAAGTCTGAATAAGATGACTGTGGGAGAATGGAATGGAAGTCTAAATATAGGTATAGGTGGGGTGCTGTGTGAGATAAAAATAGAGAGGAATCAGGAGATGTATCTGGTATAATGGAGGATGACTCCATTACGAATACAACTGCGTACAGTGGAGAGAACAAGACTTGGAGTTGAGTGATCAAAAAAACAAAGTGTACCCCCTCAGTAGTCCATAATACCAGCACATCTTCAACTGACTGTCATTGGAAGTACACGGCCTGGACCAAATCAAGGATGAAGGGGATCACAATGAATAATTGGACACAGGAACTCATGAACCCAACAATGAAGTCCGCCTGGTGGCTGATGCAGCAGTTTGACAATGGATCAAAAAAGTAGACTTTGGACGCACTTTTCAACAATGGGCAGGATGCCTTCAGTGAAGTACTCCTTGACTGTGAATGCTGATCCACAAGCCAACAGAAACATACCCTTTATACCCCTGGTAGTGGGGAGGCATTTCCATACATCAGGTTCAACATAGTGGGTCAACACCTGCGAGTACTGTGCTCAGATAGCATTTTGCCATGAATTGATGCAGCTCACCATATCCACCCTCACTAGCCAAGCATTGCTGTTGTGGAAATGGTCATGAACCACCTGGCCAGTTGATAGATCACTGTGGATGTCCATCAACATAATGATGTCATACTCCATGTTTGCTTTGAGAGTGTCCAAGATAGGCCTTACAGCCAGGCAAATCTTTGGCAGGCAAGCATTTCCAGTCAGGAGTTGGATGCTTGTGCTGATAAGCTGTGACTGGTTAACTTAATGAGCAAGAGAGATGGGAAGTAGTAGGGTACTTATGCTATGGGACCAGGTTTCAAGGAAGCCCTGCAAGCCACTCTGAAGACATTGAAGGGAATGGGATTCATCAGGAGGGTTGACCACTATACCATGAAAGACCATGAATGGAGATTGCAAACCTGTGGTACATGGTTAGCTGGTACAACTGGTGCAGAGACAACTTTCTTCCCTGAATTAGTCAAGTTTGACAGCGATACTGTCATCGCTGGATGCACAATGCTGTTCCCTAGTAACTCAGCTAAGCTTAGATCCCCATGAAGTGTAAGGAAATTGTACCATCCCCATTTAATGTGTCGAAATCAATAGACCTGCATGCTCCAACTGATCAACCGCTGTGGTTTTTTTGGGGGTGGTGCTTTTACACAGTACTGTTTTGAGCAAGGCTGCAGAGGGTCATAATCTTCATCATGTTGTTCCTGGTCCTGGTCTTGTAGCTGGTCCCCATTCAAATCATGCTGTCCATAATGCTGAGGTTGGATATCCTAAAGGGTGGCCCTAATGCATACCTGACCTCCCAGCTACTCATCATCTGTCCCCAATCCTGGTCCTCATCATGTTGTTCCTGGTCCTGGTCTTCATCAAAAAACCTACATTTTTGCTGGGTCATTGAAATCAATGACAAGACTGACAGGCCTGATTGGCCTAGTCAGTGATAGATTGACCTAACTGACTGAACTGATTTACTGACAAGCTGATAAACTAATTTATTGAATGGACTGGTTGACTAACTAACTATCTAGCTGACAAATTGACCAACCTGACACACCTGACTGACTGACCAACTGACCAACTGATGTAACTGACAGAGATGACTGACTAATCAGCTGATGGGCTAATGGGCTAATGGGCTGACTTGGCTGTTTGACTGACATGACTGGTTGACTGGTTGACTGGTTGACTGACTGACTGATGTGATGACATGACTGACAAGACTAACCAGATGATTAATTAATTGACTGGCTGGACTGATGGGACTGATATCACTGGTGAATTGACAAGCAGATATGCTGATAGCTCTGAGAATGCTAATAGCAATGAATTACTTATGAGTGATAGCACTGATAGCATGTTGTCAGTCAAGTCACACAGCTCAGCAAGGTCAGTGATTTTGATAACTCAGAAAAAATGTAGGTTTGCTGATGGCAGCTGGTCCCTATTCCAGTTGTGCTGTCCATAATGCTGAGGTTGGATATCCTAAAGGATGACTCTGGCACATACCTGACCTCCTGGCTACTCCTCATCATTTTGTTCCCAGCCCTGGTCTAGTGGTTGGTTGCTCCCAACTTGGTGGAGGCAAGCTGGGATATTGAGGTCAAGGTCAAGGTCATCGAAGTTCATCAGAAGAAAGTCAGCTCAGTCACTGATCTGGAAATGGGAGGGTCAGAACTTTTCTTATACCATTACCTGGTAACAGTGCTGTCTTGTGACACTTTACAATTGCCTCATAAGGTATGGGCTCCTTCACCGTCCACCACCACCCTCTGCTCAGCACCTAGTACCTGCTGTTCAGCGCTCTGTTAAATACGCTACCAGTTTTGCAAATTTTCTTCACATGTTGTAGTTTGTTGCAATAGCAGGGGTCCAGCATGTGCAGAAGGATCCCTAAGGAACTACTATAGGGTACTTACCTTGGAACTGAAGGGGATTCTCAGAGATGATAGTGGTAGTGGATCAAGAGAGAATTATGGTATTTTAGACTCAGCAGAGTCTTATATACAATTGGTAATGCTTACTTAATATGGGGCACATGAGTATAAGTACATGTCCTTTCAACACTCCCCCTTGTCTAGTATACGGTAGATACATAGATATAAAAGTGAGGAATATAAAGTAAGATAGAAAAAATGTCTGCAGAGTTTAAGATGGCAAGTTGAATTCCAAACCAAGCTGAGAGTGGAACTCCTTGAACTTGACATGTCCAAGGTTCTTGGTGAACATATCTGCAGGGTTGTCAGTTCCTGGGATGTAGAGTAGCTCTACTTGCT
>JBBPJO010000246.1:0-18041 GCA_038088815.1 Boletus nobilissimus | reverse complement strand
GGATCTCGCAATGACACGTCCGCCTGGTCCTGTCCCGCGAATTTTGATGAGCTGTGGTCGACGCCATCGGATGCAAGAAGATCTATGAGTTCCTCGAAAGCGTCGTTTGAGACGACGCTCTGCGTTTGGGATGGAGTTGAGATCAAGTCGGACATGGCGGTTCAAGCTATTTTACTTGTGCCGTAAATTGAAAGCAACCTTTTTAAACTTCGGGTTAGACGGCGACGGCAGTCACTGCCAAACCAAGGTCGGACTACCCTAGCGACGGTTCCGCGATCCAATCGCGTTTACAAGATCTGACATCAAAATGTTCAACATGTCCGTGGATGTGGACGAGTCGCAGAACTAGTGAGTGCCGAACTGGTGTTCTCAATGAATGTGGTATAATATTGGATTGGGTTGCAGACTTGCAGAGGATGCTTGATGTCGACACTTTCCATTGGCACCGCAGCTGGCCACCATGCCTGCTCTGCTGACACGAGAGCGACGTGCAAAATACACTGCCGAGGCGTGTTTCATTGTCTTGTTTCATGTGACTTGTTACTCATTTCGTATATGTTGTCAGTAGCACAGTATCCTCATGGTGCGTATCCGACTCGGTCCTCAGGAAATCACGAGCACAGCACCCTGTGACTCGAAACGAGTCGAAACGGACGCGCTACCTGGATAAAGGCGAATCAGCAGGGCAGCGGAAGCGCGCAGCGACGGGCGTACCTGGGGTGTCATCCAATGACCCCAGACAACCTAACCCACGAGCCCACCGCGTCGTCGAGGACGACTGAATTGCGACCTACAAGAGTCACTCACCAATTCGGACGTAATGTATCCATTGTATATGGACTACAGATGATGGAGAAGAGATCCCAAGGGGCGACATAGCCTTTCATCGTCGGCATGGCCCGAAACAGCTCTCTTCCAGATCTCCGCCAACGGCGTCTCGCTCGACAAACTCCTCATTGGAAAGCCGGGTACAACTGCGGACGCGGGCAACGGGTACATAGACCCCTCGACGCTCGCGACTTATGTCGCACAGGCTGCTTCTCAGGGATGGGGTAAGTCTCCTCCCCCCTTTCCCTCAGAGAGCAGTACATACTCATCCGCGACGTATACGTCCATGCTAGATGCTGGCGTGATGGTGTGGCAGGTACGTCCACCTAATCGTGCGTCTCAGCAGTGTTGGTCAACAGACATGCGTGATAGTACCCTGATGCTATCTCGTCGTGGATCGAGACCGTTTGGGGGAGTACGTTCCCCATCTCTGGTTCGCCGCCGACGACGACGACGACAACAACGACAACCCATGCGACGTCCACGACAACCGCCTCTGCGTCGCCTATGAGCACAAGTACTTCGGGGGGGTGCACTGGCATTTCGGCATGGGTGAACAGTGTCGCCGTGAGTCGTCTCTCGATTGTATAGCATCACACGTCCGACGTTAGCGGGAACAAGGTCACGTACAAGTGAGTGCATTGCAGGACGGGCGACTTTGGCCAGAACGTTGACTGCACCACCCTTTTCTTCTTTCATCCAGTGGCGACCTGTGGACTGCGAACCAGTGGAATGAGAATGAGGCGCCAGGAGGTGAGTAGGCGTTCAGTTTGGTCTGGTTCGGGCCGGGTTTCTGATCCACATGTGTTTGCAACAGGTCCTTCTTCTGGTGCCTGGACGTACGATCGTGTGTGCTAGACACCCCGAGTTGCGCGCGTCGTCGCCCTTATCGCACACGTGGGCCAGGATGCTGGATGTTCAATTAAACTCGGGTTAGATGCGACGAGGATGAGTGTATGATAATGTCGATATATAGATTGTATGTAGGATTAGAAATCGTACAATGTACACATCGTGTTTCAATTTTTAAGTCACAGGAGAAGGAACATACCTAGGCGAGGTGGGCAGGTCACAAAGGAGAGCCTCGAGCTCGAACACAAAGATGTACACTGCCCTGCATCACTGGAAAAGTTATCGACAATTGAAAGAGCTGCATCGTGGAGTGACTGTGACAAGTGTGACCCTGTGGTGTTTGCTGATTTGAAGCCCCTAACTGCTGTTGTCTCTCTTCTTCAACATGCCTTTCTCAAATACAACTCCCTCTTTCTCAACCACAGATTCTAAAGATGTCTCCCATTCATCATCTGAGCCTGATCCCCCAGTCCACACACATGCCCCAAATGATGTCTGGTTCCCTCAGGATCCATTTAGACTCTGGGAACCCCATCAATCATATTGCTGGCCACTCAAGGATTTCTGTAATGCCCTCTATAGGATGCATGCTCACTCATCAAAACTTGCTATCCGCTCTGTGGAATATTGCAAGCGTCTTGATCGAGATGATGGATCCTGGCATGAATACCTGATCTTCCAAATTGTCCCTTTTAACCCAAGTTTCAAGGAACAGAGGTATATTGAAGTCAAGCGGGTTACAGTGCATGGCAGAAGTTCAGTTCTGGACAATGTGGTTGTTCTTGGAAAGGAGAGACCCTTCATTGACAAAGCTTTTGAGGAATCTCTGCTCACCATAATCTGGTTGGACATGATGAGCACCACAATTCCTGGCCTCCTTGATGTGTTTGACAACATCCAACTTCTCTCCTTGACATATCCTCGCCGCACCTTTGCTATCCACCAGTGCCGCTGGTTTGCCCGGGCAGTTCTCAAATTGGTAGAGATGACCTCTGGCTGTTGTCGACAAAGCAATGATCTTGATTTCCTGATGGTGCTGGCTGGCTCAGTCTCAGTACCTTCCAACATACTCAAGTTTGCAGACTACAAGAGAAAGTGTACAGACACATGGATGATAACAGCAGGGGGTTCAGGTAAATACTTGTCTTTTTCCTTCCTTCTTTGGCCTGGTACTGACCTGTGTGTATGGCAGGTCATGTATTACCATGTCCATTGTGATGATGGTCATTAGCATGATGGTTATGGTGATGGGACTGTAATGAGAAAATTGGGCAAAGCAATGTCAGTTTGGTTTTGGTTTTGGTTTTGGTTCAGAATGTTGTGGACTTGAATGAGTAAATGGTCAAGGTTTCTGAGGGCTCGCTGTTGGTACTAGGTCGAGATGTGGAAATATGCACAGCTGATACTGCAGGAAGGTCTCTGTATGCCACCTGTAGAGTTGAATGGATCACTATCAGATGGTCATCTTTTGAACGGCTGGCAATGATCATCCATGTTCATGGATCATGACATTCAGTCGAGGACTGTTCGTGGTGGATGACTGAGAAGGACTAGAATCAACATCAGTTTGATTGTGTTACTGGCTCATTATCTGTCCATCCATTCCTCATCGACAGTCATGGGTCTTTCTATGGAGGGTTAAAGGTTGCCAGTTAGGCCCAAGCGTGAATCTGCTGGGCATGAACAAGACAAGGATGAAGACACTACCCTTCCCCTTGGCACTGATTAGTATGCATTCATGCCCGCAATTTGTCCATTGCATCCATCAGTAAACCTACATTTTTTCTGGGTCATTGAAATAAATGACAAGACTGACAGGCCTGAATGGCCTAATCAATGATAGATTGACCTGACTGACTGAACTGATTTACTAATAAGCTAATAAGCTAATTTATTGAATGGGCTGGTTGACTAACTAACTATCTAGCTGACAAATTGACAAACCTGACACACCTAACTAACTGACCAACTGACCAACTAATGTGACTGACAGAGATGACTAACTGATCAGATGATGGGCTGTTGGGCTGACTTGGCTGATTGACTGACAATCTGACTGACTGATAGACTACATGACTGGTTGACTGGTTGACTGACTGACTGATGGGATGATAAGACTGACAAGACTGACCAGATGATTAAATGATTGACTGTCTGGACTGGTGGGACTGATATCACTGGTGAATTGACAAGCTGATATGCTGATAGCTCTGAGAATGCTGATAGCAATGCATTACTTATGAATGATAGCACTGATAGCATGCTGTCAGTCAAGTCAGACAGCTCAGCGGGGTCATTGATTTTGATAACTCAGAAAAAATGTAGGTTTGCTGATGTCACCTGGTTGAATGAAATAGCACCAAAAATGCATGGAAACATGACACCATCAGTATGAGAACCCATCGCCAACTGGTCAATGATGCACTCGAAGTAGATTCACTGTAGAGTCACCCAAGTTGAAGGTTTGCACTGAACATTCTTTTCAGCAATCTTACCAGCAGACCACATCATGCCTTGTGCTTGTGTCTTTTTCCCTTTCCTTGTCCCATGCATTGACTTCTTGATCAAACCCTCTGTGGGAGCGTCTTGGAAAAGCTCAAGGTCACGGCAGTCTCAGAACACCATTTGGGGTCAGTCACAAGGCAGGCCAATGTGTGATGATCCAAGTGTTAGAGTAGAGTTGTTCACTACATTACTGCTTACCTAAGAACTATACAGTACCTAGATTATCTTGTAGCCACTCGTCCTACTGTACATTGTCCATTATCATGAACAACATCTGCCACTCCGTCCTGCATCGCTTGTGTCCCGTTCCTGGCATATGACTCTTCAACACCAAGTTGGTTAGTAAGACCGACTCTCGTCCTGGCACCACTCAGTACTCAAAGTGAGAACGTGGCTCTTCTCGCACTCGCACTCAGTGACTCGTTCAGTGGATTTAAGTGATCGTGTGGATGAGGAGGAACACATGACCCTTCCAGCACGCGTCATATAAAACCTTCAGAATCCAAATGGCCTTCTTACTCTTTTACTTTGACCTTGTCATCCAAAACATGCCTGCTGACCTTCCACGGTGCCGTCCGACAGGCGCAGTACTACCTTGAGCACGATAAACCTGGTCGTCTCGTTGTCAGTGCAGTGCTAACGACTCTGCCATGCTCACTGATGCCAAATTGCTTCCCCCGCTCAAATGCTCCCTCACTTCCTGTGACTTCCAGTGTGACTGTCAAACTACTCAGCACGCGTAGCGAAGACTACTTCCTCACTGTCCTGGCTGATGGCAGTCCCATGATGCTGGTTGTCGACTCCACATTGGCACCTTGTCAACAGCAAGAGTTTCCTGCTCGAGATCGCTCAATACCCACAGCTTGCTGCCAATGATGCCTACTCTGCTGATGAGATTTACAGCGAAAACGATGTGCAAAATCTTGTCCAGTACACTGCCGAGGTGCGTTTCGTTGTTTCATTTCATGTGATTCATTGCTTATTTCATGTATGTCGTTGGTAGCGCAGTATCATGGTGCATATGAAGGGATAAGTGTTGAGTTGCAGCTGACCCAGTCCTCAGGAAATTGATACTCCAGGGCATACCACCATTATTGGCATGACCTACCTTGAATACATCACCTGCATGGATGCCTCTCAGTCAACCTACACCAACAGGCCCCCAGGTAGCTAGCTTCGCTTCGCACCCCGCAAGGCCGTCAAACCTGGACTCAATCATCTGGCCACACACCACCTCCTCGGCCGAGATCTACTAGAATGCGAAGCAGCCTTTGGGTGCACCGCTCAACGCATCTGAGGCATTGCCACATCTGCATGTACATGTTTCGTTTGTCAATGTATTGTTTCTGTGTTTCTGACGCCGTTGTGGTTGTTGGACAGGATATGAGTATAGGATTGGTCCAGAGGGGCCCGAGCCCAATCGACTTGTAGCCACTTGTAGCCGCAGTGGTGTGGGCTGGAATCGGTCCATCAGCGGTATGGGTTGTGTTCTCTGGGTTCGTTTGTCAGAATGTGTTACTTATTGGATACAATTATGAATCATGCACGCCCATCTCACATGCATATCCCGTCCGGCAAAAAGTGCAGTCATACCATCTATCGAAACCCAACGATTGGAAACCTGAACCATGACATTGCATGTGTGAGATGCTATTCTGAGCTCTTGTTTGCCATACTGTCCCTTGACAGTATATAGATTGATGGGATGTAACGGTAGGTTTAACTTACTCTAGCATAGGCAAAAGAATCACATTCATCCTACCCAATCAGTGTTGCTCAATTGTTGCAGCTTGGTACTGTGCGAGACTGTACCCGTGACTTCAAGTTAAAATAGAACCAACCCCTGACTTTGCCAACTTCTTTGCTCTCTGATCTTGCAGTTGGGCCACCAAAGGTCAGGCATGTGGGTACAAACCACATCTGCTGAATGGACCTTTGAAGGAACATTCTGCACTCCATCGCTACCTTCTTCCAACCATGTGGTAATTCTCTTTATCATTGTCTTCTTCAAGCAATGATTGTGTGGTTGACAACTGGTTTTATCTCTGTGGCTTGCTTCTGGGATCACAGTGTCTTTACACACTCGCTCTTCTAGCTTGGTCTCAGGTTCTTGTGGCGCGATCTTGCCCACACCATTCCTGATCCATGAGGTGGACCAACCAAAATCAGCTCGAGTTGCAGCATTTGATACTATGGAATGGTCAACCTCTCTTGCAGTTCCTTAGTGCCCCTACATCGGTCTTGCGTTAACGTCATGGCTACCTTTCGCTCTAGCATCACCACATCCCTGATTTCCTCATTTCTGTTTGGATCAATCCATGCTGTTCCGTTGGTGGAAAAGCTTGAACGTCTCACGGCCCCTGCTTGTGACCTCTTAAAGAGGACTACACCCGCTCCCCCCCTACTTTTTAGCTTAAAATGACAAGTGGCTCAACCTGTTGCCTTCTGCATCAGATCTTGTGGTAAGTAAGATGTGTGTGCTCACAAATAAGCATTCCCATCCCTGATTCTTATGCACTCAAGGGATTCAATGCCTTGCAAGTGTTCATTCGATTGGGTCTGTGGTGTGATTAACCCAATTTCTCAGTGCTTTCACCTTTCTACTGGCTTCTGGATCCATTGACAAGGCTCAGAATTGGCAAGAATTGACAGCCAGCCAGAGAAGCACCTACTTGTCAGAGTACAACGCCACTGGTGATCTCGTTGATTGTGTCTGCCTTTGGTTCCACTGCGACTCTGACCTTGTCAGGCCTGGATCCCGTGAACACGGCAAATAGCATTGCTTCATGGGTGACCACATACGGGGTGTTGACGTCGACTATGAGGTGCGCGCTGTACTGATTTTTTGGCTATGAGACTGTAACTCATGACGAGAGGATAGGGTTTCACTGCATTTAACAGTGGAAACAGCGCTGCTGAGACATGGCTGATTACCTTCACCAAGCAGCTCAGGACCCTACTTCCTCAGGGAGAGTACATTCTGACTCATGCTCATCAGTTGTTTCTCATGCATTCTTTCTTTCGAAGTCTGATGTGTAATTCATAGCCATTGCACCATGGTGAGGGCTACCACAGTTGACAAGCTGACTTGAAATTAGGTTCTCCCCTACCATGTGAGGTGGATACCTCGCGGTCGACAAAAGTGTTGGATCTTTGATCGATTGGGTGAGTACACGTAATTCCATCTTTTATGCGCTCAACTGATCACTTGCCAGTACAATGTCCAGGTATATTCCGTGCACACGATGCTTTCCATATGGTCACTGACACATTGGTCGGCAATGTAGTTCTACAATCGTGAGCACTCTCCTTGAAAGCTCCTGGACATGACATTGGCATACTGACACCTCTTTCACTCGGCAACAGAGGGAGCGACAGAATACACGACATGCACTGGGCTATTGACCGCTTCATCATCGGCATGGCCCAAAACAGCTCTCTTCCAGATCTCCGCCAATGGCGTCTCACTCAACAAACTCGTCATCGGAAAGCCAGGTACAACTGCGGATGCGGGCAACAGGTACATAGACCCCTCGATGCTCACAATTTGCGTCGCACAGGCTGCTTCTCAGGGATGGGGTAAGTCTCCTCCCCCCTTTCCCTCAAAGAGCAGTACATGCTCATCCGCGACATATATGTCCATGTTAGATGCTGGCGTGATGGTGTGGCAAGTACGTCCACCTAATTGTGCATCTCAGCAGTGTTGGTCAACAGACACGCATGATAGTACCCTGATGCTATCTTGTCATGGATCGAGACCATTCAGGGGAGTATGTTCCCCATCTCTGGTTCACCGCCGCCAACAACAACAACAACAACCCATGCAATGTCCACGACAACCACCTCTGCATCACCTATGAGCACAAGTACTTCAGGGGGGTGCACTGGAATTTTGGCATGGGTGAACAGTGTCACTGTGAGTTGTCTCTCAATTGTATAGCATCACATGTCCAACGTTAGCGGGAACAAGGTCACGTACAAGTGAGTGCATTGCAGGACGGGCGACTTTGGCCAGAACATTAACTGCACCACCCTTTTCTTCTTTCATCCAGTGGTGACCTGTGGACTGCGAACCAGTGGAATGAGAATGAAGTGCCAGGAGGTGAGTAGGCGTTCAGTTTGGTCTGGTTCAGGCCGGGTTTCTGATCCACATGTGTTTGCAACAGGTTCTTCTGGTGCCTGGACGCACGATAGTGTGTGCTAGACATCCCGAGTTGCATGTGTCATCGCCCTTATCACACACATGGGCCAGGATGTTGGATGTTCAATTAAACTCGGGTTAGATGTGACAAGGATGAGTGTATGATGATGCCGATGTATAGATTGTGTGTAGGATTAGAAATTGAGTGACTGTGACAACTGTGACCCTGTGCAAAATCAGTGTCTGATTTGATGCCCCTAACTGCTGTTGGAACCAGCTTCTCTCTTCTCCAACATGCCTTTCTCAAATACAACTCCTTCTTTCTCAACCACAGATTCCAAACATGTCCAGCCATCATCCCAGCCTAATTCAGATCCCTTCCACACATGTGCCCCAGAAGACACTATCTGGTTCCCTCAGATTCCATTTACACACCTCCATCAATCACATTGGCCAATCAAGGATTTCTTCTGTGATGCCCTCTATAGGATGTGTGCACACTCATCAAAACTTGCTATCCGCTCTGTGGAATATTGCAAGTGTCTTGATCGAGATGATGGATCCTGGCATGAATACCTGATCTTCCAAATTGTCCCTTTTAACCCAAGTTTCAAGGAACAGAGGTATATTGAAGTCAAGTGGGCTACAATGTTTTGTGGATGTGTAATTCTGGATGATGTGGTTGTTCTTGGAGAGGAGAGACCCCACATTGATCAAGCTTTTGAGAAATCCCTGGCCACCATTACCTGGTTGGAGCCCATGAGAACCACTATGCCTGGCCTCCTTGATGTGTTTGACAACATCCAACTTCTCTCCTTGACACATCCCCATAGCACCTTTGCTATGCACCAGTGCTGTTGGTTCGCCCAGGCAGTTCTCAAATTGCTATGGAAGACCTATGGCTCTTGTCAACTGATTGATCATTATGGTTTCTGTTACGACTGGCCTGGGTAGGGTTGGACGTAGCCTTGGATGGTCACGGAGGGGTCAAGGGTTCTGAGTGAGCGTACCCTCAATGGCGGTACGAAGTCCAATAGATCAAAGGAACGCTAGTCGAGTGCTAGCGTGACGAAGATTCAAAGGTTCAAGGGTTTGAGAGTTCAAGGAGTCGATCGAGCGTCGACGATGAGTCAAGGCTTGGAAAGTGCAGATACAAGATGTATTCCAAGGAGGTCTAAACTAGGAATACAAGAGTGATTTGACGAGGTTTATATAGACAAAGAAGGGGCTTAAGGGCAAGCATAGAACATTATGGAAAGCAAAGGAATCTGATGGAAGGAGTTGCTGACAAAGCAAGTGAGATAAGGTCATGTGGTTAGGGGATGAGTCAGCGACGAAAGAAAAGAAATATAGTCCTAGACGAGACTCAAACGCACGATAATAGTAGTACAAGGTTTCAAGAAAGGTAAAGAAAAGAGTAAATCGTAACATTACCCCCGCAGTAGATTCGAAACACCATTGAAGAAAGAATCAGTCCCACATAGAAGAGTAAGAAGGACCAGGGGAACTGGTGATGTTAGCGTAACCTTCCTCAGTGATGGGATCATCAAGCACGGGGGAGGTGGAGCGACGACGGGGAGGAGGAACAGGGCAAGGGTTGGAGGAGCGGGAGGAGCGGGTAGAACCATGAGATGACCTTCGGGAAGAAGTAGAAGAGTGGGAGGGGCGACAGGAGCGGTAGGTAGAGAAATCAGGACGGGGATGGTTACCCCGAGCAGGGGCGTCAGAGATGTGTTCTGCAAGAGAGGACGCATGGGAGCGAATGGGACCGGTGGAAATCCTATCTGCGAGAGCGGGATGTCTAGTAGCGAAGGGACAATTTGCCTGGGAGTGACCGGGTGCCCATTGACGGCAGTCAATGATTGGGCAGTGGTAAATGGGACAGTTACAACGAATATGTCCAAGGTGGTGACACTGGTGGCAAGAGTTGTGGTAACAAGGGTTGCTAGGCGGGATAGGGACATTGTGAAGGATTTCGGCAGGGCAAAGTCCGACAGTGGAGCGGTCATGGTTACGTTTGGCGTGGTCTAACGTGAGTAATTCCTCGGGCGAAAGGGCGGAGGAAGACACAGAGGGGGTGGAGGATATAGGCTCGGGGGCGGTAGCATACTCTGAGGGAGACGAGAGGTAAGGTTCTCCAACTAAGGGAAAGGTCCTTGCGGAGGTGGTCTGGGCGGCAGCAGTCTCACAGCAGTAACGATCAACATCCTGGACGAATTCTCCAAACTCCATCTGAAACATCGCTTGGTGGAGATTCTGCAGGATTCCTTTCTGGCAGGAGGCTACCCATCTATGGTCCATGATGTCGGTGCTGAGCGAAGTGAGGTCGTTGGTGACAAGGGATAGTCTCGCAGTCTGGTGGTACGCTCTGTATAAGGCGAGGAAAGCGGAGTCCATATCCATATGGGCTTCGAGGGGGATGGATAAACGAGAGTCCAGGAGGTAACGCTCAAGGGTGTGGATATATGTGGGGGTAGGAATGCTTCCTTGGTGTCCTCTAAGGTCGTTCGCGAAAAGGGGAAGGTCTACAGCAACGACAGCGGGAGGGGAGGGGGTCATAGGTGGTTCAGGAGAGGAGGACATGGGTTCTAAGACAAGTGGGGAGGTAGACGGAGAGGGGGACCAATGAAAGGCAATGGGTCCAGGAGAGGGTTCCTTTGGTTCAACGGTGACGACAGTGGGGGTTTCAGGAGCGAGGAGAGAAAAAGCAGTGTTCGAAGGGGAAAGGGAAGATTCAGAGGAGATGGAAAGAGTTACGGAGGACATTGTAGAAGAGGAATAGCGGTAAGTTTCGGTCTAAGGAGAGAAAACGGAGGGGTGAAGCTTTTTATAATCTGAGAGGGCGGACTTTGCATTGTTGAGGTTCCGCTCGGGAACCCATGAGTCTTCTTCGGCGGAGTATCCTTTCCATCAGATCAGGAACATGCGGTGAGAAGGAGGACCGCGGTGGCATGGGATCTTTTCAATTTCGTATTCTTCTTCTCCTTGGATAAGGTCCGGTGGTGGTGAAGGGAAATTGGGACCGTGGACGGAGTTTTCTCGATAAGGGGAAAGGAGAGAGGCATGGAAGACCGGGTGTATTTTCCAAGTCTTCGGTAAGCGGAGTTGATACATCAGGGGAGATAAGACTTTCATGATGGTAAAGGGGCCTTCTCTTTTGAAATTGAATTTAGGGGTGGAAGAACGACGCTTTAGATTTTGGGCTTCGAGCCAGACTTTGTCTCCTTTGGTGAATGGTACAAAACCTCGATTCCCTCGAGCTCGCATGACTTGTTGGGCTAGTTCGTGGGCGGTGAGGGCTTCATTGCGAGCTGAGGAGAGGGAGGAGAGGTGGGTTTCGACGGCGGGAATGTGGGTGTCAGGGATTACCGTGGGGAGAGCATGGGGTTCGTAGCCCATCATGAGATAGAACAGGGATTTGCTGGTGACGGAGTGAGGACGGTGATTGTGGGCGAATTCTGTGTGGGTAACAAAGTCAGACCACGAGGAAGGGTTATTTCCGCAGTAGATTCGGAGATAGGTTTCGACTTCTTGGTTGACCCGTTCTGTTTCGCCATCAGTTTGAGGATGATAAGCGGTGGAGAGAGCTAGATCATAGTTGAGGAGTTTCCCAAGTTCTTTTGTGAAGGCGGAGGCGAATTGGGGACCACAATCAGAGATAATTTTGTCATAGAGGCCAAAGCGGCGGTATACTTTGTGGAAAAAGAGGGTGGCAACGCCGGCAGCAGTAATGGTTTTCTTCGTGGGACAAAGAACCACCCCCTTCGTAAGGCCGTGGTCCACCACGACCAAAAGGGAATCGAACCCGTTCGAAAGGGGAAGATCCATGATCAGATCACAGGAGACCTGTTGGAAGGGCCAGGAGGCCGAGGAGGCGATCAGGGAAGTCGAGGGGACAGTAGGGTGAGTGTTTGCCTTAGCCTGCTGACAGATGGAACAACCCTCAACGTATTTTCGGACAAACTGTGCAAGGCTGGGCCACCAGAACTCTGCGGAGACGAGCTGGCAAGTCTTAAGATATCCCAGGTGACCCACAGAGGTGTGGTCGTGACAGCGGGAGACAACAGAATGGCGGAGGGAGTCATCGGGTGGGAGGTATACACGGCCTTGATAAGTAAGGACACCGTTCTGAAAAACCCAGTTGGAGAGGCGAGAGCGAAAGGCAGGAGGAACCGATCCGTCAAGAGCCTGCAAAGCTTGGAGAATGAGGGGATCTTCCTTGGAAGAGGAAGAGACCTTCTCTTGTAATGCGGCATCAATAACACAGACAAAAAGGGTTTCGGGGAGGAGGGTGGTCCCTTTGTTGTCAGGTTTGTCAGGGCAGAGGTCAGGGCGACGAGAGAGGGCGTCAGGGCCTGCTAGGAGGCAACCGGGGACATGTATCATTTTTAGATCAAAGTCAGCAAGGTCGAGAAGCCAGCGGGCTTGTCGTCGGTTTAAGCGTTGGGCCTGGTGGAAGTAGGTGAGGTTGTTGTGATCGGTAAAGACCTGGATAGGGAAAGGAGAACCATGGAGGTAGTGTCGCCAGGCCTTCAAGGCACAGATGATGGCCAGGAGTTCCTGGTTGTAGATGTCGTAGTTTCATTCAGTGGGGGAGAAGGAAGTGGAGAGGTAGGAACAGGGGTGCCAGTCACCGTTGGTGTCGGTTTGGAGGAGTATAGCCCCGGAGGCATGTTTCGAAGCATCAGTGGCGATGGCGAAGGGGGCAGCGGGATCAGGGTGATTAAGCACCGGTTTCGAAAGGAAGAGGGTTTTTAGGGAGTCAAAGGCCGATTGGCAGGCTGGGGTCCAGGACCAACCAGCATTTTTCTTGGTAAGATCTATGAGGGGACGGGTGACGGAGGAGTAGTTGGGGATGAACCATCAGTAGAAATTGGCAAAACCAAGGAAGGAGCGGACTTCCTTCACCTTGGTCAGGGTAGGCCATTTGGCGATGCCATCGAGTTTGACAGGGTCCATAGCAAGTTGACCGGGTTTGACAATCATCCCGAGGTATTCGACTTCAGTGGCAGCAAAAGTGCATTTGTCGAGTTTAAGATGAAGGTCGAGTTCCTGCATGCGCTGGAGGACTCGTTTCGTCCGTTCTTCATGGGTCTTAGGGTCTGGGGAAAAGATAAGGAGGTCGTCCATGTAGATGACGAGCCATCCTTCGGCGATCATGTCTCAGAAGGAGTCATTCATGAATCGTTGGAAGGTAGCGGGAGAGTTGTTTAACCTGAAGAACATAACTAGGGGTTCGAAGAGTCCCTTGTGGGTGATGAAGGCGGCTTTCCATTGGTGTCCGTCTTTGATGCGAACATTGTTGTAGCCCCATCGAACATCGAACTTAGTAAAGAGCTTGGCTTCTTTGAGTTTGTCGACGAGATCAGAGATCAGGGTGCTGAAAGGACACGTACTTATAGCCACGTGACCCATATTAAGTAATCATTACAAAGCGTATATAAGACTCTGCTGAGTCTGAATATGAATAATACTCTCTTGATCCGCTACTGCTATCATCTCTGAGTAACTCTCTCCAGTCAAAGGTAAGTACCCTACAGTAGATCCTTGGGATCCTGGCGTGTACGCCGGATCCCCGCTATTGCAACAGGTTATGAGCCCCAAGCTCTGACTGTGCGGAAACGCCATCACTGCTCTAGGTGAACACCTTGGACATTGGCTGTCCTGTGCGGCAACGCCAGACACGCCTTGACGCGGCAATGCTCAAGGTGTAAACGCCACCAGACTCTAGAAGTAGGGGGTCGCTATGACCCTACATTCTACGAGCTCTGATGTTCAGCGATGCGAACACTTTTTACTCGCTCCCTTCACTGGTAACCATGCTGACACATCATCTCAACAGAACCTACTACCGACATGTCCCAAGCAATCTTCGCCACCATTACCAAACTCAATGGGACCAACTACCAGTGTTGGGCCCAGGAGATGGAGGCTGCTCTTCGCGCCATGGGATACTGGCAGAAGATGTATCACAAGTCTCGCCCTGCCGACACTGACCCTGACGCCCAGGAGAAATGGGACCACAATGACGACCAGGCTCTCAGTTCCATCCATCTCCGCCTCGAACCCTCCATCCTCTCCTGCGTCCTCTCCATGGGCACTGCCAAGTCCCTTTGGGACTCCCTCAAGGCCCAATACGACAAAGCGTCCCTTGCCTCCGCCTACACCGAGTGGAAGGTCATGTTGGGAATTACCTTCCCTGACAACAACCACCCCGGTCCCGCCTTCTCGAAGCTTAACGCTTCATTCACGCAGCTAGAGCTGCTCCAACACAAGGTCCCTGACAATCTCAAGGCCCTCATCACCGTCACGAAGCTCCCCAAGTACATGGAGACGCTGCACCAGCAGCTCAACGCCGAGATCGACGCCGACCCTACCAAGAACAAGGTCCTCTCCATGATGGAGTTGGAAACCCTCCTCACCGCTGCCTGGCAGCACTACCTCACCCGCCATCCTCCGCCTCGCCCTCAGGCGAACAAACTCTCCAACGTCCGTCGCCAGCAAGGCGACCCCTCCTTCAACAACCAACAGAAGAAGAAGGAGGAGACCTCGACCGAGAAGAAGGATGAGGAGAAAGGGAAGGGGAAGAAGCGACGACAGGGCAAACGCTCTGAAGAAGGGGAGAAGAAGCGCAAGGACCGTGCGGCTGCCGCCACCGAAGCCTCCTCCGCATCGTTCGCTTTTGCGAACTTCCTCCATGAGCCTGCGGTCTTCGACCCGGCCTGCCCCGACTTCAACGAGCCTGTCTCCGACCCCCGTGCACTCGCACACACCATCGGCGCCGCCCACTATGGGCCTCCCGCCTTCCCTCAGGCCCAAAAGGCCATCTCCCTTGCCCGCCGCATTGGGGCAACCCTAACTCCTCAGGTGGTCCACACCCTTGAACCCGTCGCCTCCCGCCACCACGTACGCCAACATTCGGCGTTTAACGAAGATGGCCCCTTCGGTGCTCGCACCCTCCCTCGCCACCACGCCGGCCCCTCCACGCCCTCTCTCATAGAGCGCATGAAAACGCCCCGAATCGTCGAGATCACATCCGATTCAGATGACGAGGATGTCGTGAGCCTTGGGGAGGATATGGAGGTCGATGAGTATGTGGAGCGATTCTTCGACGACGCTCTCGATTGGTCAGTCCCCAATTTCCTCTGTCCATCTCTCGCAGGTACTGATGTGCGGATATTTTCGCCTCAGATATTTCGTAGTTATACTGTTTGAATACCTGTAGTAGATAGCATGGACAATACTACTACTGCTGCGTTCCCTCTCGCGATGTGTGATAACTGTGAGAATCAGACCAGCAAAAGTAAAGGAAAACAAAGGGCAACCGACGACGACATCTTACCGCCTGATATGTGGCTTCTCAATTCTGGTGCTTCGGCACATTATACTAACGACCTGAGTGATCTGGTCGAATACCAGGAGTTTAAGACACCTAGGTACTCCCAGACGGCAAATGGATGTGCCAACATCATTGGTCAAGGAACCGCCATTGTGCGCTTCCAAGACAGACTTGTGCGGTTATCGCCAGTCATTTACATGCCTACATGCAATGTAAAGCTCATTTCTATGGGCACCCTCCTCACTGATAGGTGCATCACTGTCAAAACTCGCGACAATCACATCGATATATTCGACAAATGTCTGCGGAAGACAATTCTAAGTTTCCACTCACATGGAGACACCCTCTATTGGCTCCGAGCCCCTATAG
Source organism: Boletus nobilissimus (assembly GCA_038088815.1). Taxonomy (NCBI): domain Eukaryota; kingdom Fungi; phylum Basidiomycota; class Agaricomycetes; order Boletales; family Boletaceae; genus Boletus; species Boletus nobilissimus. The sequence goes on along the minus strand of JBBPJO010000246.1, from coordinate 2,007 downwards.
CTCGATCACATTCAGATCTAGTGTCGCTCACCGCGGTCGACTACGATCTCTTACATTGCCGTTTAGGCCACCCATCGCGCGAAGTGCTCCGCGCAGCCAAGAAGCACATAAAGGACTTCCCAGATGTAGACATACCATCTAACATTCCCATCTGTCCCAGTTGTGAATTGGGCAAACAGCCCAACCGTACTTTTCCTCATAGCGAGAAGCGCGCAAGTGCTCCCTTTGAGTTAGTTCACTCTGATTTAAAAACGTTTGAAATAGAATCGTATCATAAATACAAGTACGCCGTCGTCTTTTATGATGACTTCACATCCATGGCATGGGTGATCCTAATAAAAACCAAGGATCAAACCCTCCGTGCCACAAAACAGTTCCACACCTATGTGCATACTCAATTCAACGCCACCATAAAACACTGGCACTCTGATGCAGGGGGAGAATACACCTCCAAAGCCTTCACTGAGTACATGCGCGACAATGGCGTCAACATTCAACAATCCGCCCCCTATGCCCACCAGCAGAACGGATGTGTGGAACGCCTCATCCGTACCATCATGGACAAGGCACAACCCATGCGACTGCAGGCTTGCCTGCCTGATTCCTATTGGGAGTTTGCAGTAATGCACGCCTTACACGTTTATAATCGCACCCCATCCGCCCATTTACAATGGAAAACGCCAGCTGAAATGCTTATGGGCCAAAAGCCCACTTTCTCGCATCTTCGAGTCTTTGGCTGTGGTGCCTACGTCCACATTCCTGTCAAAACACGCGGCGGAAAGTTACAACCGAAGTCGCAATTGATGATCTACCTAGGTGTATCTGCCGGTAGTGATTCAAACTACCTATTCATGCGCCCTAATAACACGCTACACACATCGGCACACGCCATCTTCGATGAGAATCTCTTCCCGAGATGCTCTAAGGTGCAGCCACATTGGCCGATCAACCACCGGCCTAAACCCCACACACACGATGACGAGTCCTCTGGCTCTGAATCTGATTACCCTGACAATGGGGATGACACGGATCCCGCTCCCCCTGAGTCACCCCCTCGTCAACCTGTCGCTCCGCCCCCTCCAAGGGTGCCCACTCCACCTCCTGCACGAGTACCTACTCCACCGCTGGCACCTCCCGTAACCCCTCCTCACTGTCAGCCTCCTGCCCCTCCTGCTCGTCCTCAACGACCACAACGTGACCGTCGTGCCCCTCTTCGGCCCGGTAATGTATATGGTGAACGCCGTGACCCTGTCCGGCAGATTCAGGATATTGAGCGCGCCTCTGATTGGTGCAGACTTGTGGGAGAGGCACCGGCCGGACCTTCGGATTCACCCGTTATCCCTGGAGGACTGCCTCCATCCCTGACTCCGTCGGAAGATGACGTTGAGCGCATCACCAGGGAAGGGGGAGACACTTTGGTTTCATACCTCTGCAGCCGTGCCTTTCCGTTGGAAATAGAACATTCAAATGTTAACTACCGCGAATGGACATACCACGACATACTTAAACTACCAACCGACGAACAAGCCCTCTGGCATAAAGCCTGCCACAATGAGTTACAGATACTCAAAGACCGCAAAGTCTATGAAATCGTGGATCGACCCGCAAACAGAAAGATTATTAAAAATCGATGGGTCTTTGATGTAAAAACCGACGGTAGAAAGAAAGCCCGCCTTGTAGCAAAGGGCTTCTCCTAAGTAGAAGGGATTGATTTCGATCAAATATTCTCCCCCATTGTACGCTTTGAGACAGTGTGGTGCATGCTCGCCCTCTCAGCAATTGAAAACTGGTACATTACTGGTCTCGATGTCCGATCCGCCTATCTCTATGGCAAACTGGACGAAGAGTTATACATGGAATTCCCTGAAGGCTTTATGCCCGCTCATCTAAAGGGAAAAGTCTTGAGACTACTATGCGCCTTATATGGCCTAAAACAAGCAGGATTAGCTTGGTGGCGCGAACTCGACAAATCCATGAAAGAACTTGGCTTCACACGTCTTAAGACAG
>JBBPJO010000245.1:0-18043 GCA_038088815.1 Boletus nobilissimus | reverse complement strand
ATCCGCCATTCCCACCATTTCAACCTGTGGATTTTGGTCCAGGCTGGGAACCCCAAGATCCGGACGGTGATTTCAATCATGATCGAGAACCTCAAGACCAATCCTCTAGGCCTGTCTCTCCCGTTCCGTCTGTGAGGGCAGACCAAGGACATGTGGTCGCTTTCGACAATGCTGCCCATATTTACGATCTAGGGGAGACATTTCTTACTCGATTCGAATTAGATCTGTACTCTCCCTTACGACACGACAATCTTTTCTATCCATTTGCCAATCTCGACGATTGGAAGATGGCAAATTTCCTGTTGACATCAAAACTCAGCATGAGGGCTATCGATGATTTACTGTCACTAGAGGTGGTAAGTTCAAATCCGATTGCCCAGCTTCATATCAACATGTCCATTCAGGCGAAGAAGATGCCGCTGTCTTTCTGGACAGCAAGAGACTTGCGTTCCCGGGCAGAAATTCTTCCGTCAGGTCCACGTTGGAACTTCCGAATTGTACCCACAACGCACCCCACGAAGGATCATGTCGTTCTGCATTTTTGCGATGCTCTTGACTGCATCGAGTCACTTTTCAACCATCTGTTCTTTGTGGATAAAATGGATTTCACACCGTTTCGTCTATTCACAACAGCTGAACGGGTTGTGAGGGTTTTTACTGAATGGATGAGTAGTGAGAGCACCTGGGAGATGCAGGTAACGATTTGCATGTTTCTGCTGAACTTGAGCTCATCAACATTAACAGTCGCAGATCCCTCCAGGTGCTACGATTTGTGGTGTTATTCTTTCTTTGGACAAAACACATATCACGAACATTTGCGGTGGTAGGGTTGCACACCCGCTGTTGATCAGCCTTGCCAATATCAAAATGAGTGTGAGGAACAAGGGGTCCTCACACGCGTTTCTTCTCCTAGCTTTAATGCCAATTGCAAAATTCACCCAGCCTGCGACGAGAATGTGTGGTGTCCTTGATGCTCGCCTCTTTCATCAATGTCTCGACATCGTTCTCCAGCCTCTCAAGGAGGCTGCACACATTGGGAAAATGATGTCCAATCCCGCTGGAAACCTATGTTACTGCTTCACTCCTTTGGTGTCATATATTGTCGACACGCCAGAGGCATGTATGTTGGCATGTGTACGTGGCAAAACTTCGCCCGTAACGATGGCCACGTACAAGGACTTTGGTGACCCAGATCATCACCCCTCCCGTACCGCAGCAACCACACTTTCACAGTTGGCCTCCATTCAATGCAATCCCAATGACGTCGACGAATATTTTGCCGCGTGCGAGGTGTTCCGGTTTAGTGGGGTATCACACCCGTTCTGGAGGGACTGGCCACTCGCTCAACCTTCCCGATTCCTCACTTCTGAAGCCTTACATCACTGGTATGGAGAGTTCTGGGACCACGATGTTCGCTGGTGTATTGAGGCCCTTGGTTCTGCTGAGCTTGACTTCCGGTTCTCAATCATTCCATCCATAACTGGTATTCATCTGCAAAAAAGGGTATTGAAACATTGTCCTATATTGCCTACATATCTACAGTTGTCTGGTTGTTATCCCCCTACTATTATGTCCAACAGGGGTGCTATATCGAGCTACAGCAACTACATAGTCAATATGTACTTGTATTATGCCCCCCATTGTACCATATTGAGATTGCTATTACAGCAAACAAATCTGGTCATAGCAACCTTTAGTACAATACTGATCTACATAGGAGCAGTGTAACTCATAATAGTACCAATTTGTGACTACTATCACCACTTGCAATGGCTCCGTGTGTTACCATAGTCATTTGCATGGCCCCCCTAACAAGTCTAAACTTTGAAAACTATACTACTCTACTCCTCGTCCTCACTAAAGTTACCATTCCGCATCTCAAATTCCCTGATTGCTGCTGCAATTGCATCTTCCTGCAAGGTCCGCTTTTGAGCTACATTTGTTACTACATCTACCTTAGCATGACGACTGCAATAGTAATCTGTCAATGTCATTACACAAACAAATAGGAAGTGAACACATTACCGGCCATTATTATCTAGTAATTTGGGTACAATGTCGTAGTTCTTGGTTAGTGCATCAAACTTCCGAAGCTGCTTGAGGTGGTTCTCGTAGACTGGCCGGAAAATCGGCTCACTGAATGGAATGTCGTTTTGGTCACCTGAACTCCACTCATCAATGCAAGCTTCAACCTGAGTGAGAGTACGGGGTCATTGTATTAGGTGTGATACAGAGCAGTGGAGGGTACATACTACCGTTAAGATAAGTGCCACCCCGGCCATCGGAAACAGTCGGAAATATTCTGGATACAGTACCCCTTCATCCCTCTTGTTCCTGTAGAAGCAAATGTTGATTGCTTTTTGAATGATCTTGTTCTCGTAGAGGCCGGAGCAGGGTATGTCCTTCTCCGGGTCACCTAGTGACTGCATCATCACAATGGCAATGTTTAATGTTAGCGTAGAATGACAATGCTAAAAAAAAGACCGTACCCTATAACAAAGCCCGAAGTCTTCGATGAGATCTTCCACAAGCTTGCAATTGTTGGCTTGAACGGCTGGCTTTGTACTGGTCTCGAAGCCATAGATGGCCTCTGTGAGGGGGCGAATCTTCGTCTTGAGCTCACTGGTTAGATGCCATGTTCGGTTGGTGATCTAAGTGCCATGGAAAGTCAGTAGTATCTTACAGGCGAGCGTGTAACTAGTTACACGCACCAGTTGGATGATTTCATTATTGAAGTTGATCTGCGTATCGCATACTTTGCAACCCTCCGTCCATGCCTCTTTGGCCCACGTAACCTGATCGATACGGTCCAGGTATGCATGCTCTGCAGTTAAACGTGAGTGGAATTGCCCAATGGCTACCTTCAGTATCTCTCGGACAGCAACTTCATAATCTTTCGCAGCCATGCGGCCAGTGGTCACACGGATCTTCTGTGGGTTCCATGCTCCATTGGCATCTTGATCATTGCTGCCGTCCACTGAGGTCCCCGTGTGCTTGTGATGATGGTCATCGCTGACAAATGCTCCGCCATCCGATCCGGAAACATCACCAGCATCAAAATCATGAGCGCGATTAATCATCCTGCACCAGCTCCACAAAGGCATGTTCAAGGACCACATTGTTGCATGGTGCACGGAGATCATAGGCGACGATGAATTGGATGCGTGATTCAAGGCGATGACTTCATATGCCGGTCTGCGTCACTTCAAAAAGGGGATCTCGAAACGCAAGCAGCGGACGGGAGGAGACCAGAAGGAGCTTGAGCGGGTATTTGTCGGTGTTATTGCGGGCGTGGTCAATCATTGAGTCCTCGCGGCCGTCTGCGCCTTGCTCGATTTTATTTCCTATTCACAATATCAATCCCATACTGAAGAAACCTTGAAAAAAATGCAAGACGCGTTGAAGGCCTTCCATCAGAACAAGTCGGTATTTGTTGACCTCGGCATGCGCACTGATTTCAACATCCCGAAGATCCATTCAATGAATCACTACACGGCCTCAATTCGTCTTTTCGGTAGCGCTGATGGATTCAACACCGAAAGTCCGGAACGCTTGCATATAGATCTTGCCAAACGGGCTTACCAAGCGAGCAATAGGCGGGACTATGTCATCCAAATGACTACATGGCTGCAACGCCAGGATTCAATCCACCTCCACGATCATTTTCTCGGGTGGGCTTCAACACTCAGCGCAGATGTATTACATGGTAGGGACTTCAATATACTGGAGGACAACCAAGCTAGCTCGGATTCAGAGGGCTCCGAGTCAGTGGCCGACAGTGACCCTCGGGCATCCGAGTCCCGCCAGCCCACCACACATAACTTGGGGCGGGATCTGTCACGCTTTGTCATGATCGGCCATACATGTGGTTACTACCTTCCTGTGTCATGCCCATATCCCAATATTCCAATCGCCCATATAGAGGAGAAGCACAACGCACCGTTGCTGGCCCAGACTCTGCAAGCGTACCTTCAAGTCAACTTCCCGAACACCTCCCGCCCTATTCGGATCCGTCCGTTTGATCGACTGGACGTCTTCAAGTACATAACTGTTTTTGCACCGGGGCAACAACATATCAGCGATTCCAAGCGGCTCTTCAAGATTCGTGTTTCCCCTGAGTCACCTCCTCGAGATGCATGCAAAAAACCCACCGCGGCCGTCTTCAATAATGCTATGATAATGGATAGTCCTGAAAGGTTCACGAATTCGGAGATCTCAGGTGAATGTTTCCGATTTCATTGTGTGGCTAATGCTCATGGGCAGCAAGCACCTCAGGAGTTCGTATCAGCCAAATCAAGGTAATTTTCAAGCTCCCACCTAACATCTGCCAGACGAGCCACCCACTGGCCTATGTCCATTGGTATCGCCCTCTTCAAACACTGGATGCTGAAACAAAGATGTTTCGTGTCACCCAAGCCTCATGCCAGCATGGACCACACGCAGAAATTGTTCCAGTAGATCATATCTGGCATCCGTGTCATCTAATGCCTCAGTGGGGAGCAGCAAAGGTGGCTGATGGCAGATGCAATGTGAACAAGGTAGACAAATTCCTTTTAAATAGATATATTGATTTAGAACTATTCGATGTACTAGCTAATTTCAGAGTGTAGTATCTTGGAGGTGTAGCAAGGATAGACAATGTGGACGTATGTGGGGATGGCTTGGTAATCACGCGTATAGTGTATGCAATTATGTGAAGGGGAAGCAATATTGAACTACAGAAATCACACCAATCTTAGCACAGCTATAGGGTACAGAATGATGCTATAGAGGAAAATGTTGACTATGGGGAACAATACACAACTGTGTTGCACTATGATGACAATAGCATACAAGATAGATTGGCAGGTAACTACAAGATCTGAACCTTTTTGCAGAAGTTCATCACTTTTCCAAAGGAATCACGAAGTTGAAGCAAGTCGGGGGGCGAACAAAACGGGATGTCCAGTGATATATTGTCATTGTAATCACTGGTGCTGCAGCTCCTGATGTTGTTACTGTGATTTGTGCCCTCATGGAGTTCTGATATCTCGCTCAAGCTCCCTCCATCACCTCTGCTATGCGCGACCAAATCAAAGCCGCATTACAAGAATTTCACAACCACAAAGCTGCGATCATCGAAGGGGGTCTTCACCGTGGACCGAAGACTAAAGCAGTCCTCGAGAATTGGCACATTCCAAAGCTCAAGCTGCTGCAAAGTGTCGCCCCAGGCATCGAGCAAGTCGGGTCTATGTTACAATGGTCGGCAGATATGACAGAGCACGCCCATATTGAGGTCGTCAAGGACCCTGCCTCAATGACTAACAATCACAACTACGATGCTCAAATTTGTCGGTGCCTTGATCGCTACGAGAAATGTCGACTCTTTGACACTGCGATAGCCCTAAGTACCGTGCCCGCACCAGTTGATAGGGAGGGGATCTACGATGATGATATAGATTCTGATGGTGAGAAGTCTGACGAAGAAGAAGGGAATGTCTTGGACGATATTTGGGCTCCAAAACGCCAACAGACCAACCTTTTCAATGTTGCCGCTAGGCTTTCTGTAGCTCCTGCTGTGTCTATCCCCAGGCCACTCCGTACATTTGTCGGCGGATCTACAGCAATTCATCTCAATTACAAGCCAACATTACGTCGTGTCCCTATCGACACTGTTGCTGAAATGTTCAAGCTACCCGACCTCCGTGCAGCACTGGGCAACTACGTGAATCGTGAGGGTGATTTCACCCGAAACTTCCATACCTTTGGCAGTCAGAGACGATCTCCACCAGACATACATCTACCATTTGGAGAACTTAACATATGGTACAAGGTACGTCTGCAACAGAAAGATTATTATGATCCATCCATCACTGCTCGTGCTTTCACCATTCACGCACACCCTCCTGATAATTCAACATTGTGGAAATATGGCCAGTATGATGTGGCGATCATGAATACCAATGAGCAGTGGAAATGGCCTCTCAGTGGTTTATGGGGTATTTCCTTCTCTATTGTGTCACCCACCGAAGTTTAAATCATTCTTTACAGGACACAATGTCGTCACTGTCCGTCTCATTATGTGCCCTACTCCCCCCAGAGGATCCATTGGTCCATTCTCTAATCGTTTCTTGATGTACGTGCAGCGCTTAGACATCATTCCTCAAGGGAATACCTTAGTTGAGCGTACTACGGGTTTACATGTGCTCAAGAGGGCTAAACGTGCATCAGGTTGTGTACTCGGCAACGTCTTTCCATTGGATCAGCTCCAATCATATGCTCACATCGTTCCTCGTTTTGGTCACAAGGCAGACAACCGTCTTACCTCTAGTAATTGCGTGGAGCATTCCCAGTCTTTTTTTCTGAACAAATATTTCGACAAAGATTTCTTTTATGCTATGAACTAGTATCAGACTCATAGAGGATTGTACTGTATATGCGTTGTTTCTCCGATAGACCCAATCTGCGCAAGTCGCTGTTCAGCATCGCATTTCATCTGCCTCCTAGTATGTGACATGTTGCCCAAGAATCCATTCGACCCTCTCCTTCAAGTTATCGTACGGAAACAACAGGGATAAATCTCCCACCCTCATTGCATACTCCCAGCCCCTGGTGTGTTTGCCTCGACACCAGAGCCTGAGTAGTATCCCCCCCACCATCAAACTCTACAGTTGAACTACGTATGCACAGAACCATTCCTCCGTCACATCCGCAGCCCTTGTCCTGTTACAACAACGACTCGAGACATGTTTTCCGACTGCTTGGGGATCGTCGGGTCGCCATCTGTTCGTATCCACGTCCATGCTGGCCTTCAAAGATCAATTGTGACAACACTTAAACACGTCAGTACCTCAAATGAGATGATCTGCTGTCATCGCATACCCCCAGTGTCTGGTGAGTCTTTCCAACCATGTCTTGCACCATTTTCTCTCAACTTGCCTCTCAGGCACTGTCCCGACAACTTGAGCCATGTTTTCCAATTGCTTGGGGGATTGTCAGGTCACTGTATGTTCATATCCGCCTTATCCCACCTACATTCTGCCATCGACGGAGAAGTTGACACCACCTCCCACTGCAAACCCCTTTGCGGTATCATCATGCACTAATAATTCACCCTCATATGGGTAGTGGCATCCATCGCCACCCAAACCCGGTTTACCTCCCCCAAACCCATCCATGTCGTATATAACTCCCCCAACTCCCCCTGACATGCATCACCATCGTATTCACCCTTGACATCCCCACATCATCGGCATCTCCACCTACCCCATTGCCCCGAGTGTTGGGATGTGCCCGTCACCAACCTCACTAGCCAATTGTTAATCTCAGATGATGTTGTCCTGTCTTTGCGAGCGTTCCATGGCTGATACCATTGGATTTCCCGCCCTTGTTGCTGTCACCCTCGCAAGTATGTCGCCTCAAATGCCGACTCGATTTTCTTCAAAACTATCCTGCAGACTATCAGGATACGACTGAAAACAAGGTCCCACTTCCTCCCCACATCTTCCAGCTCACTACCACATGAGGCGCATAGCCCAGGACCAGTCCCTCGTCATCAGGTAGGGTCTCGTTTTCTATTCCAAGTACAGTGTATAGATTTTGTGTTTTTTACAGTGATGAAACTGGCGGTCGGAAAGTCGGAAAGCTACCGCATTGCCATAATGAGGCACGGTGACTGCTGGAGCTGTCCGGACACTGTTTCCAATCCGTGTGTTACGGTTTACGAGGGGGTACACTTTTTCTTTACTTGTTTCATTCACTTGCCTTCTAGTCTTGTTCTCTTCACCGTACGCAGTTGTATTCATAATGGAGTCGTCCTCCATTATACCAGATACGTTCCCAATCTCTTTCTCTTTCTGTCTCACACGGTGCCCCCCCTATATCCCTATTTAGACTTCCTTCTGTTTCCGCCACAGTTGCCTTATTCAGACTTCACCGCCTGCGGCATAGCCTTTCTATTTATATCTCATCATGACTCTTCATGACTTGTTATGACTTGTACTGACTCTCTTGCTGCGCATCCTTTCCTTATTTAGAAGGGGCCTACCATATATAAGGGCGCTCTCTCACCCTCCTGTAATTTCTCTAAGCTAGTTCTACGCAATATCAGTGTAGTTTCTAGTGACCACCGAGTCTAGCAAGATTCCTAGATAGGTGAGACCAGCTTAGGCTTCGCGTCGTCTCGAAGCTCGGCATTGCTCCTCGAGGATTCCTCTACTCGTCACTCGCTCTCTCTTCTCTACGCACGACTTCGTCTTTGTATCGCAGCACACTACATCACTACTACGCTGTGCGTTACACCGTGACAGAAGAATTCCAAGCTCGCAAGCCAGGTGCCTGCAGCAGAATCCGTCATTGAATTCTTTGGAAATGACCGCACCCTTTTCAATCCAGCCTGAGATACATCGCGCTTTGGAAAATCTACAGAGCTTTAGTTCACCGACAAAAGGCGATTGGGTGGTATCATCATCGCTTGACTACTACTTGACTACTATCTCGGCAACTGGGGTGGCATGCCATCCAGAGAGCGTAACTTCCATATCTACTACTACCTGATGGCCGGTGCATCACCAGAAGAGCGTCAACTCTTCACCTTGCCGACAAGACCCAGTATCGATATCTCGGCCAGCACTGGTGCTCGCACCGACTTTGCAACCATCGCAGAACGTCAATGTTCTTGGCATTGTTCAAGTTGCCGAGTTCCTTGGTGTACGTACAGTCATCCACAATCGAGAGAGACATTACCTACAAGATGAAGCTTGTCAAGAAGGAGCTGCGCACCGTTTTTCTAGACACTGATGGCGCCTCCGACAACCCTCAATATTCAATGTTAACGTTCAGTGCTCAGCCTTCACTGCCCGGCCCCGGATTTATGACTAACTACTGTGAAAAATATCACAATGTCGTGCCATGCTGTATTCTGTACATTTGCATTTAAATGGCTAGTAATCGCCGTTCCTCTCTTGGCCATTGACAGGTATCCTCTACACCATGCCCCCGAAGTAACGCCCCCCAGCTCACACCAAACACAAAGCAAAACAGCCTGGACTGCATCTCACGGGACTCACAGATGCACAGGAAGAATCCGTGGAGCCTAATCGGTGTACAGCGCGGGCCAATGCAGGTACAGGCGGGCAACTGAAGCAGCTGGAGAAGGTCGCTCGAGTTATTGAGGGATCATCTCAGCCTCCCAGGCGACAGGTCACTTTTACTGACGACGAGCCGGCCAATCCCATGGCGCCAACTCCGCGTCAAAGGAAGAAGCATACCAAGACTGCTTCAGTGGTAAGTTCCTTCTTATCTGATTTACAGTCCGAGTCAAACATTTTATTATTTTCTTAGGTATTGACTCCTGCCCCCGAGTCTCCTGATTCAGGACATGTTGTACCAACGCCAGTTCCTACCTTTTCCCAAGGAGCTTCAGGAAGCCGTTTCGGTTTTCAGCTCAAGTCACCACCGGCACCCACATTTATTGGCTCACAGAGTCTTGATGCCTTTGACCAACAACGTACAGAGTCTAAGGATAGAAGTATAGTACCAACTACAAGCCGATGGAGACCTGGCTCAAGTATCGCTACACATCAACGTCCTCCGTCCTCTCCCCAGTACCCTTCCAGTCCCCTGTCAAAGCTAAGTGAGGAGAATGAAACCGAGGAGGGCACCGACAAGCTGAATCAAGATGTCCACAATTTGTTTTGTTCAGAGACCAATCTTGAAGATGAGGATGTCCAGAACGAGGACAACCAGAAGGATGGCGAGGAGGACAAGGATGATGACGGCGACAAGTCGGAGGAACGTCTCTCCCGGGTTTGTGTACAGAAGGGAAAGGGGAAGGCGCAGTTTCCCCTTTCCGATGGCAGTGCAGATGTCAGTAATGCAGCTGATGGTTTCTTTGATGATGCCGAGGATCAAAATCAACTCCATGCTCAACAGCACCCCCGACCCCATCGGTCTTCCAACCTTCAACAAAGAACTGACCAGCCTCTTCTGCCTCCCGCTCCTCCCAACCGTCCATTGTCTGGATCTCAACAATTGGCTGTGCAGTCCCTTCGTGCTCCTCGCTCTCAGCAACATGCTACTGTCCCTGGGCCTGCTCAACAGCCCTCCAAATCTCATGAACCTCCTCCCCCTCAACAATTGCAAGCTTTTGCTGTTCATCGACCATCAGCACAACTTCTCCTGTCTCCTCCTAGGTCTCGCTCAAACTCGTGAGTGTAATGCACAGTGTAGTAGTGACGTAGTGTGCTGCGATACAAAGAAGAATTCGCGCGTATAGAAGAGAGAGCGAGTGACGAGTAGAGGAATCCTCGAGGAGTGATGCCGAGCTTCGAGACGACGCGAAGCCTAAGTTGGTCTCACCTATCTAAGAATCTCGCTAGACTCGGTGGTCACTAGAAACTACACTGATATTGCGTAGAACTAGCTTAGGGAATTTACAGGAGGGCAAGAGAGCGCCCTTATATACGGTAGGCCCCTTCTAAATAAGGAAAGGATGCGCAGCATCTGCAGTAACTAGAGTATGACTTGATGCGCAGCATATGAGTCGTGGCAAGTCACAACGAGTCAGAACGAGTCATAAGTAAAGGCTATGCCGCAGGCGATGAAGTCCGAATAAGGCGACTGTGGCGGAACAGGAAGGAAGTCTAAATAAGGTAAGGGCGGGGTGCCGTGTGAGACAGAAGAGAAAGGAGATCGGGAAACGTATCTGGTATAATGGAGGACGGCTCCATTATGAATACAACCGTGTACGGTGAAGAGGATGAGACTAGAGGTCGAGTGAATGAAGAAACATAGAAGAAAAAGTGTACCCCCTCGTAAACCGTAACAGCGAGATCCAATGGTTGATCTCAGACATTCACACCGAGCAGGTGAAGAAAGGGTAAGATGGCTGATTCCTTGATGACAATTGTGCACTAACGTATCACTACTACGATTATTACAGGCAAATATAAACTACAACCTCCTTCAGCGGCATCACACAACCAATCGTCGTCGTCGTTCTCCCTCCCCCTTATACCTGTCTAGTACCGATGCTGGCAAGGGCCATCAATTGGCAAAGAAACGTCGCCTCGCCCCGGCTTCTGGGCCCAATGAAGAAGAGGCAGGAGGAAAAGAGAAAGAAGCAGGAGAAAAAGAGGGAGAAAGAGGAGAAAAAGAGGGAGAAAGAGGAGAAAAAGAGGGAGAAACGGGAGAGAAAGAGGAAGGAGCAATGGAGGGCGTACAAGAAGTGGTGCAAGGCAAGCAAGTCGATGCTCAAGAAAAGCCTCGTCGTGGTGGAAGATATTTGAAGAACCCGAAAGGTTCTGTCCCATCAAAGTTGACACTTTTAGCATTCTACCCTCCTCTCTGGAGCAAGCTTCTTGATACTGCAAAGGCGTGGATGTGACTCCACGTCGTTGCTGTAGACGTGTTCCCTCGACTGGAAGAGGCGATTCAAGGTCCGTGTCGCGACATACTTGCTGAAGTCATAGCTCTTTATGAGGCCAACCAGTGGGAAGTGGAAGCCGGTAACGTTGCACCCTATTCGTAGATTTGTACACCTTACTGACGCTATACTGTGTAGACTACTTTCCTGAACATAAACATGGCATGCGCTGGCTTGTAAGCGGTCTTCCTTGATACATGATTGTACTAATGCAACTCCAAGCTTTTTAATGATACTCAGACATTCCGCAGTGATATCAAGAAGGCAGTAATGAAGAGTATCCGCTTTGATTATGAACTCTATCCACCCTCAACTGCGAGGAGCGATGCGGAGGGCATTGCGGTAGTCAAGGACAGAGCCGACGAGTTATTGAGGACGTCTGCATATCTGCGAGGACTGCCTGACGCCGAGGTAACATGTTTATGCATCTCATACATTTTCTCGTTTCTGAAATAAAATTCAGGGAAAAGCAAGTAACTTCGCTCACAGGGCTCTGAGAAATATATGCCTCTCGTTCTACTATGGCAACACTGCTAAATCGCTTCAACAATTTGTTGAATTCCATGAGCGCATGCCGTATAGAGCATTAACTCTCATCGCCGCAGTGGTATGTCTATCGTTCTGCCCCATGTCATTCCCTATGTTACTGATTTTCTCAAAGGTGCATACTGTATTAACTTCGTTCAGAAAGTACAGTGTGGAGCAAGCCATCAGCACTAATGTTGCTTGGCATGATGTCGAAAGTGCATATAACAAACTGAATGACCAACTTGCCACAATCCTTGAGCATCCATACCATGGCCCGAAGCTAGACATGATGCTTGAAGACTGGACAAGGAACGGAATGTATGTCTCGTCTACTTTACAGCTGCTGCAATACCCTACATAACTTTCACCCTACCAGGACTGGTTGTTATGGTTTACGAGGGGGTACATCTTTTCACTACGCTTTTTCGTTCACTCAACTTCTAGTCTCATTCTCTTCACTGTGTGCGGTTGTATTCGTAATGGAGTCGTCCTCCATTATACCAGATATGTTTCCCGATCTTTCTTCCTTACTGTCTCACACGGCGCCCTGCCTATACCCTATTTAGACTTACTTCCCATTCTGCCGCAGTCGCCTTATTCGGACTTCACCGCCTGCGGCATAGCCTTTTATTTATGACTCATCTTGACTCGTTGTGACTCACTATGACTCATATGCTGTGCATCGAGTCATACTTTAGTTACTGCGGATGCTGCACATCCTTTCCTTATTTAGAAGGGGCCTACCGTATATAAGGGCGCTCTCTCGCCTTCCTGTAATTTCCCTAAGCTAGTTCTACGCAATATCAGTGTAGTTTCTAGTGACCACCGAGTCTAGCAACGTTCCTAGATAGGTGAGACCAGCTTAGGCTTCGCGTCGTCTCGAAGCTCGGCATTGCTCCTCAAGGATTCCTCTACTCGTCACTCGCTCTCACATCTTACACTCGCGAACCTCTCTTTGTATCGCAGCACGCTATGTCACTACTACACTGTGCGTTACAAAAGAACTAGCTTTTCCCCTTGTCCCTACTTTTACGTAGAGGACATTCCCCCCTACCCATCATCTCTCGCCTAGGCAGGTTCAGAGTACCTTCCGACTCCGACTCCCCACCTGAAACACCCACCGTGTCTCAACCCCGTTCATCCCCTCGACTTCCCAGACTTCACCTCCTACCTGACGATCACCCGTTCTATCTCGTTCTCCCAGATAGATTCTCCTCCCCAGAGTACATCGCGGTATATCAAGAACGTCAGAGGGCTCTAGCTGAAGTCAACCAGTCTCAAGGGTGGAACACCGACACACTCCCCTCTATCTCTGAATTAGCTGCCATCCCCCAGGCCTCTGTCAAATCCCCCATCCAAGAGGATCCTCCCCTTACTTTCCACAATCCTGACCCGGAACCGACCGGTGCAGAGACTTCCTGCCCAGAACCGACTGCGGAGGAAGATATTGATATTGACCTGGCTCTAGAAGACGACGAAATGGTATCTGAAATAAAGGCCGGCCTTCCCGAGGACTTTTCCGGGGAGGCAGAGGACACCAACAGATGGCTCCTCACTATGGACACCTACTTCACTATCAACGACAAGGTGTTCACGGATAAGACCA
This sequence comes from Boletus nobilissimus, assembly GCA_038088815.1. NCBI lineage: Eukaryota > Fungi > Basidiomycota > Agaricomycetes > Boletales > Boletaceae > Boletus > Boletus nobilissimus. The sequence continues at coordinate 4,505 of JBBPJO010000245.1, read as the reverse complement.
AATCCCTTACCTTCCTTAACAAGATCAGTAAGGGCCGTGGCAAGACCTTCGCTGAAGGATGGCTGATGAAATTGGGAAATGCCCATATCCCAAACAAACTCAAGACCTTCGACTGTATCAAACAGGCTTTCGAGACTGCTTTCTCCCCCTACGATGTAGCCGCCAAGGCTAGGATCGACCTCTCCAAACTCCATCAGACTGCTGGAAAAGATGCGGATGGAAACTGGAGCAATGGCTTCGCCAAATACACTTCAGAGTTTCAACTTCTCGCCGAGAAATCCCTCATTTCTGACAAACACGCCCTCGTGGAGTGGTTTATTCGAGGCCTCTCTCCTAAACTCGCAACGATGATCCTGTCTTGCAAAAAGATCCCTGATGACTACAAGGATTGGATTAAGAAGGCTGGCCAGTTCTCGCAACAATTGCGGAGAATTGGGGACCTTTGAAAGGGCGTACCACATATCCTGGCGTCCTCCTCTCGATGGCACAAGGACCCGTACGCGATGGACGTAGATGCCCTGCGTCTATCGCCGACTCAGCGCGCTGAGTATATGCGGAGCAACAAATGCTTTATCTGTCACAAGGTTGGCTGTAGGTCTTCCAACCACCACGGAACCGGAACTGACCGGTCCAATCCACGTCCCTGCCCGACCTCATCCTCTGGACGCACCGCACATCCTACTTACAAAGTCCTGCAACAATGGGCACGAGCCACCACCACCACCACGGAGGAGGATGATGAACTCTCAGCTTACCTAGAGGAAATGGGAAGCATTGAGAAAGGCGCCGCAATTAAGATCCTCAAAACTGCTTTCGGGGAGGGCAGCTCGTCTGCGGACGAGGAGGCTGGCTACCAGGCCATGGCTGAGGTAAGAACAGCCACTTACCAAGAGTGCCAAAGGGAAGTGATCAGGGCAGCACCACGAGCCAGGGCTGTACGATCTGGACCATGGAACAACCAATTTTCCACTCTCGCGCCAGCGGACCTCTGGGAAACCACCTTGGAGGAAGTCCTGGAACAATCAACAGGCACATACCCCAATGACGTATCTGTCCAGTCAAGGGTGGACGCGGACGCAGCTACTCCCCGGGGTCAGGGGACGGGGCTTGGACCGCAACCTTCTTCCCAAGAGACCGCCACGAGAAACATAGTCAAATACGGAATCAAAGTGGTAAAAGCGGTGAGGGAAGGAGAAGAGGCATGTGAGATACCTGGAACCGACCAGGACACATGGCCTGGAACGGGAATTGACCCGTCCAACCACATACAGAGTGTCTCCGGTTTCTGCAGCAAGGATTTTTGAAGAGCAGGGATGGGTCAACGTCATCTCCTGCTAAATTTTCTCATAGGATATCCCCAGTATTCATGTCAGGTGGTTCATCGCAATCCATATCTATTCCCATCACCCTCTACCCACCTGACCAAACTGCGTTCAAAAGCGTTGACACAAAATCCCTCATCGACTCTGGGGCAACTGGCTGCTTTATCAACTACGCTACAGTGGTAGCTTGCGACATCCCTACCACATGACTAAAGATCCCACTTCGAGCAAGCAACGTTGATGGATCTCCCAATAAAAATGGCCTGATACGAAAACAGGCATCGGTGCTAATGCAACTCAGAGAAACCACCGAACTCCGAGACTTCCTTGTTATTAACTGTGGCAAGGATGAGATCATCCTCGGGCTCCCTTGGCTCCGTGACAACAACCCGGAGGTCGACTGGAGTACAGGAACCGTCCGTCTCCGCGATCTGGAACCGACCAGATGGGAACGCACGTGGAATCGAGAAGACATCGCGGCAGAGACCCATACTCTAAACGTCTTCAATAAGAAATGCCAGATGAACAAATTATGGTGACGAAGAGCTCTGTGGTGGAAGCGTAACGTTGACCCTATACTAACGGCAAAGACCAGAGAAGTTCATCTGAAGGTACCTGATGTGGAACCGACCACACAGCGGGAGGAGATACCAGCGCTCATAGATGTAGAGGAGGATGACGAAGAGCCAACTGGACCTTCCATTAAGAAAACTATGATTTCAACTTCTCTCGCTCAAGATGCGAAGAAAACCAAGATGGAACTCCCGCGGGACTTCCAAGACTTCGAGGACGTCTTCCAGAAAAAGGATGACGGTCCCCTTCTGCCCTACCGGTCGTTCGATCACGGCATAGATCTAGATGACTCTTTCCTGCCCAAGGTTGCAAAAGCCTACCCGCTCAACCCTAAGGAGCAAGAGGCGTGCAAAGAATTTATCGACGAACATATGAAAGCCGGACGAATTCGCCCCTCCAACTCTCCCATGTCTTCCCCATTCTTCTTCGTGTCTAAGAAGGACAGCAATCTTCGCCCTTGCCAAGATTATCGATATCTCAACGAGCATACCATTAAAAACGCCTACCCTCTCCCACTCATTGGTGATTTGATGGACCAACTCAAGGGATCCCGTTACTTCACGAAGATGGACATCCATTGGAGGTATAATAATGTCCGGATCAAGACTAAAGACGCCTGGAAGGCGGTGTTCATCATGCCCTTCAGCCTCTTCGAGCCTCTCGTCATGTTCTTCGGCCTTTGCAACAGTCCGGCAACTTTTCAGTCATTCATGGACTACGTTTTCAAGGATATGGTGGCGGAAGGATGGTTGATCATCTATATGGATGATATGTTGATCCATTCCAGAGATCTTGACGAACATCACCAACGAACGAGGCGAGTTCTGGAATGGTTGCGTGACAACCGTCTCGGCCTCAAATTGGAAAAATGTATGTTCGACGCATCCTTGGTTGAATTCCTAGGGATGGTCGTTCAAGAGAGTATCATCACAATGGACCCTACCAAGCTATCGGCAATCGCTACCTGGGAACCACCGACTACAGTTCGCGCAGTCCACTCCTTCATAGGGTTCTGCAACTTCTACCGCAAGTTTATTCCGAACTTTTCGGAAATTGCCAGGCCGATCTTGGATTTGATGAAGAAAGGGCAGCTGTGGTCCTGGACGCACGAGCAACAACAGGCCTTCGACCTCCTCCGTCAGGCCTTCACTTCAAAACCTGTACTCATAATGCTGGATACCTCTAAACCATTCTATGTTATGACTGACGCCTCATTGACGGCTACTGGAGGCGTATTGATGCAGAAGGACGCCAATGGCGACTTACACCCTTGCTGCTACATTTCCTGAACGTTCTCTCCGGTGGAACGAAATTATGATATCTACGACCGCGAACTCCTGGCAGTTATACACGCACTCGAGGAGTGGCGCCACTATCTCACCGGAACCGACTGGCCCGTAACCATCCTCACAGATCACAAGAATCTGTGTTACTTTAAAGACCCATGGAAGCTTTCTAGGCGGCAAGCTAGATGGCTATTGATGTTACAGGATTACGACCTCCTATTTCAACATGTACCAGGGAATAACATGGCCCCCGCGGATGCTCTCTCTCGGAAGGACGCCCTGGATACTTTGGACGATAACACCGAAGTTACCCTACTTCCCGGAGAGCTGTTTTTGAAACGCATCAACACCAACCTCCAACACGCTATCAAGCAATCTTGCTCCACTGACGGCTTCGTTATTGACCAGCTCCGTAAGTTGCACGAGGGTACCTCGGGAATCCCTCGTTCCACTATCCATGACTGGCGGTTCGACGACGGCCTACTCTACTTCAAGGATTGGGCCTATGTGCCCGAGGCCCACTGGAATGACCTCCTCCATTCCATCCATGACTCGCCTGTGGGGGGTCATGGTGGTTATTACCGGACCGTTAACCAGGTACAACGTGACTATTGGTGGCCCAGCCTGACCGCATTTGTCCGTCGTTTCATCCAAGGATGTGCAGTTTGGCAAGCCAATAAGGTCAACACACACCCCACTGTTCCGCCTCTCACCCCTCTTCCGGTTGCTTCCTCCCGCCCTTTCCAGTGTCTGTCGGTCGATCTCATCACGGACTTGCCGCCGTCTAAGGGTTTTGATTCGGTTATGGTCGTGGTCGACCATGGCCTTACAAAGGGGGTAATTTTCACCCCTACTCACAAGAGTGCAGATGCCGAGGGCGTCTGTTACGGTTTACGAGGGGGTACACTTTTTCTTTACGCTTTTTCCATTCACTCGACTTCTAGTCTCATTCTCTTCACCATACGCGGTTGTATTCATAATGGAGTTGTCCTCCATTATACCAAATACGTTTCCCGATCTCTTTCCCTTTCTGTCTCACATGGCACCCCGCCCTTACTTCATTTAGACTTCCTTTCCGCTCCGCCGCAGTCGCTTTATTCAGACTTCACCGCCTGTGGCATAGCCTTCATTTATGACTCGTCATGACTCATCTTGACTCACTACGACTCACATGCTGCGCATCAAGTCACACTTTAACTACTGCGGATGCTGCGCATCCTTTCCTTATTTAGAAGGGGCCTACCGTATATAAGGGCGCTCTCTCGCCCTCCTGTAATTTCCCTAAGCTAGTTCTATGCAATATCAGTGTAGTTTCTAGTGACCA
>JBBPJO010000244.1:0-18051 GCA_038088815.1 Boletus nobilissimus | reverse complement strand
TGGGTGTCAAACACATGGGTCAACAATTACCATTATTTTCCTGACAACTTTGATTTCGATCTATTGGAACAACAAGTATCCTTGGATCTTCCGCCATATTCTTGGCTTGAAGGACAAAAGGAAATTCCAGGTTCTACTGAACCTTGGGTCCTTATGCCAGATATCCCTGCCATACCTGTTTTGCCCACTTTTACTTCTATTTCCACTGTATCGTCATCTGACACCATTATTAACTATATCCTCTTGAATATCATTTAGTAACCATGTTGAAATCTGAATCTGGAATCACCAAGAACGTCCTTACGCTCACTGGCGCAGACAACTATACTGCCTGGTTGGAGTCCATCAATGCTTATCTCGCTACTCTCAAAGTGGCTCGGATCACATCTGGACAATCCGTTTACCCTACAGAACAAGGATCAACCAATGAGCAAAGGGAAGCTTGCCTTGATTCTGATTTACAGGCACAAGGTATCATCACTTTATATGTTAAAGACCATCTACGAACCGCCATTGTGGGGACTTATGACACAAACCACACCTCACTTGCAAAAGGGAGTTTGGATGCTCTCAAAGCCCTTTATGCACCAACTGGTCCTACTGGCCAGTTTCATCTCTTCCGTCAAGCTATCCAATGGCAGATGAACCCAGGTCAGGATCCTTCAGGACAGATTGTGGAATTGGAATCCTTATTCTCCCAACTAATCGTGACTGGACTGAATCTCCCAGATAACCTCTGGGCTATGATCCTATGCGCTGGACTTCCAGACTCTATGGGTACCGTGGTATCCACCACAGTTCATACCATCCAAACCGCTGATTTCAAACCATCAAAGATCATTCCAATGATCTTAGCAGAATCTACTCATCGCCAGGATACCTCTCTGGCTAATCGAATCTCGATGACTCAACCTCGAGGAAACAACACGGGAAATCACACTGGCAAGAAGAAGGAGCATTGCAAGATTTGTCACAGTTTGTGGCACACGACTGAGAAGCACACCTCCTCTATTCAAGGCCAACAGCATGTGCAGCCCCAGAATTCTTTAGGGCAGCAACAGAATAGCCAGGGGAAGTATAAAGCTCCAAATCCAGCTGTTACCTGACAGAATCGTTTCCAGAAGGGGAAAGGAAAAGCTCATGCTCACGAGGCCACTCATGTGGCAGACACGATTTCCATGGTCATTGATATTTCTGATTCTGATTCTGACCAGATGGTTAAAGGTTTAACTCAACAGGTTGTGGATCTCAGGACCTTTGATCCTGAAGAAGAGCACCTTGATTGGGGCGATGGTAGTGATGGAGAACAACCCATCGCGAAAATACCTTGCATTTCTGATCAGTCCTTTTGAGGAAGGGTCCTCTAAATCCACTCCACAGATTGAGGTACCAACCAGCAGGTGGAACATGAAGAAGAAGAAGAAGCGGGTGAAGGAGATTTTGTTTCATTCGGGCTATGGTTTTTATGGAAATCCGGATTGGGATCCGATCATGGGGGAGTGGAAATCCAGTGTCACTCCAGGTCATCTTCTAGATTGGAATGACTCACATGACAACAACACAGGCTACTTTGATCCTACATACTTCCAAAGTGATGAATATGATGGATATGGTTCTTGCTATGTTGTGAGTGATTCTAAGAAATCTGAGTATCGGGATAAATGGATGGTGGATTCTGGTTGCTCCGACCACCTAACTCCTTTCCTGGATGATTTCTCCTCATGGCAAGATAACAAAAGGATGTGTCAAGTTGCCAATGGTTCTCTGGTTCCTATGTATGGACCAGGAACAGTGGTATTACGACATTTTAATGGCAAACAAGAACAAACTGTGGTTTTTACAGGAGTTTGGTATGCTCCTGGAATCAAGCATCGGTTACTATCTGTTGTGGGTCTAGTTTCCCAGGGATTTTGATGCACTATTGGTACCACCACCCAGGTTCAGGACATGCAAGGACATTTGATATTGCAGGGTTATCCCACATCAGATCATAACAAGCTTCATTGGGTACAGACTTCTACAGTCTTGCCATCTGTTGCTTGTCTTGCCTTGTCTGGGAAAGATTCCCATCTCTTGTGGCATCTCCGTTTTGGACACTGTTCTGACAACGTGTTCCATCTCAGATCCTCCTTTATTGATGGATTACCTTCTGTTTCCACCAAGGTTTCTACCACCTCTTGTAGAGGTTGTTGTCGAAGTTGTCAGCTTGGAAAGGCACATCAGCACCCCTTTTCCATTTCCTCTTCCAGGTCCTCTTCACCCCTTGCTTTAGTCCACACGGATTTATGTGAGTTCCCTACTCGCTCTTGTGTTGGGAAGCATTGGATGATGACCTTCCTTGATGGTTTTAGTGGTTATGCTTCCATTGTTTGCCTTGCAAAGAAGTCCGATGCTGCATCTGCTTTTTGGGACTGGGTTTCCTGGGCAGAGTGGCACTCAGGGAAGCTTTTGCTTCGGCTCCATTCGGACCGAGGGGGAGAATACATGGCTTCTGATTTACAATGTTTCTTTGTTGAACATGGCATTGAGCATCAGAAGACCGTTCCTCATATCCCTCAGCAAAATGGTCGTGCTGAACATTTCAATCACACCATATTGGAAAAGGCTGAAGCCATGAGACATCATGCTTGCCTTCCACCTACTTTTTGGCAGGATGCTGTTGAAACTGCACTGCACATTTATAATCGCCAACCTATGAGACAATTACAATGGAAACCACCCATCACTTTATGGAATGGAAAGAGACTGGATGTTTCATACTTCTGTGTCTTTGGAACTCAAGCTTATGTGTTCATACTGAAGGACATTCAGGACAATAAATTATCACCAAAATCCAAAGCTATGACCTTCATAGGATATGAACATGGAACAAAAGGATATTGTTTCTGGTCACCGAAACAACATAGAGTTATCATCTCTTCCACTGCCACTTTCAATGAAAAAGTCTTTCCACATTGTCCTCATAATAGATCAGACAAACTTCCTATTCGAAATAATTTCCAACAGCTGGACGACCTTGGGGATACATCAGATGAAGATGATGATCTTCCCCCACAACAAGATGAACAGGCTGAAAAACCAAATGGTAATAGGCCAGTTCCCCAACAACCGCTGAGGATGCCAACCACGGAGCCCCAGCAGCCTCTGGAACCTCAAAGAGGTTGTCAACCTCCTTTGGATCCTCCACAGCAGCAGAGACAACCAAAACCTGCAGTTCCACCTAGAGCACCTCATCCACCTCCATCTCCAAATCAGAATCATCTGAGAGGCAAGTTTGATTATCGATGATCCACTTGGGTATGACAACCTGTCGTTAGACCTGATTCCATTTATGGTGTCAAGTCTCCAGTGGAGATTGAGAATGAAATCAGGAATGAAAGAGATTTCATCCATAATATAATGGAACAAGGAAGAGGGGAAGTTCCTTCACAACCTCAACCTCATCCACCTACACCTGATGTTCAAATGCAGGAGGAGCCATAACCATATGAGCTTCCATTACCTGATGCACATATCGACGATGATGATCCCACAGTTAATTTTTCAAATGTGTTCATAACTAAGATCATGGCACACACTTTTGGCACCAAAGATGTTCCTACACATTACAAGGACATCAATAAATTATCAGCTGATGAGCAAGCTGAATGGCGAAAAGCAACTGATGAGGAAGTAAGCTCTCTCCAGGAACAAAATGTATGGGAGCTTGTTGATCTTCCCAAAGGTCAAAGACCCATAAAAGGTCAATGGGTATTTGCTGTTAAAAGTGATGGTTGCAAAAAGGCTCGCTTCGTCACTAAAGGATTTACTCAAATCCACAGCATTGATTTTGAAGAAACCTTCTCTCCAGTCGCACGCTTTGAGACTATCAGATTACTCCTAGCTCTTGCTGCAATGAAAGGCTGGGATATCGAGGCTCTCGATGTCAAAACAGCTTTCTTATATGGCACACTCGAGGAGGAGTTATTCATGGAACAACCAGAAGGTTATCTTGTTAAAGGCCAGGAAAACAAAGTTTGCTGCCTTCTCAGAGCCATCTATGGCTTGAAGCAGGCATCTTTGCAATGGAACAAAGAACTACATAAATCTTTATTGGGTTTAGGTTTCACCAGATCGAAAGCTGGTCCTGGTGTCTATTTTTTGTTCTCAGGAGAAGATGTGATCATCGCTGTCATCTATGTTGATGATGTACTCTTTATGGGTTCTAACCCTAAACTCCTCCAAGGAAAGAAGAAATCCTTCATGAAGATTTGGGAATGTCGAGATCTTGGACCTGCAACAGAGTATCTGGGAATGCACATTACTCATAATCGCAAAAACCGAACTCTAGTCTTGGACCAAATCAACTATGCTGAAAAGGTAGTCAAGCGCTTTCAAATGGAGAATGCGAAATCTTGTCACACTCCATTACCAGCAGGTTACAACCCTCAAGTCATGCTACATGAATCAACACATGATCGTCGCTCACAATATCAATCTGTTATTGGTTCTCTCTTATACATCATGCTAGGAACTCAACCAGATCTTGCCTTCGCTGTTATCAAGATGTCACAGTTCTCCGCAAATCCATCTGAGGATCATTTAAACCATGCACTATACATTGTATGATACTTGCCATCCACCAAGGATCTTGCATTGGTTTTTAATGGGTCAAAGTCATCTGGACTTTTGGCATTCTCAGATTCGGATTGGGCAACTGATTTTGAAACCCGGCAATCAACTACAGGCATGGTCGTCTTTCTTGCAGATGGTCCAGTATCTTGGGTGTCTAAAAGACAAAAGACAATAGCTCTTTCCAGTACTGAGGCAGAGTACTGTATATGGTGATGTCCAATACTGCTCGACAGATATCTTGGATCAAGTCCTTGTTTCATGAAATTGGATTCTCCTTACCACAGGTTTCACTTTTCATAGATAATCAAGGTGCTATATTTCTCGCAAGTAATCCCACTCAGGAACATCATACAAAACACATTGAAGTCCGACATCATTATATTTGGGAATGTGTAGAAGAACACAAGAAGATAGAACTCTTCTATGTTCCAACCCAAGAGCAACTTGCAGATCCCTTCACCAAGAATCTACCAGCAGATCGCTTTGAATCATTACACATGGGAGTCAAGCTCTTGACTTACAAATCATCTCCATGAGGAGGAGTGTTGAGAATCAGTGACTAAAGGTCTAGCCTTTCTCTTATCTTCTTATCAATGGTCTAGACTCTTATCTCTGACATGACATGTCGATGATTACTCATACTTAGTAAGACCGGCCGATAGCTTACCTATCATGTCTTGGCATATGTCATACTTGCTGACATATTTTTACAGCATTATTTTACAACACCTGCTTTATTTTGCAAGACCTTGCCAGCGCATTTTTGAGATTATGTAAGCTGCCCAATACATCAATCTTGCAAGACTTTGTGAGCACATTTTTAAGATTATGTAATCAGTCTAATATTATCTATCTTGCAAGACTTTGTGAGTGCATTTTCAGATTATGTAAGCAACCCAATACAAGCACATTTATAAGATCATGTAAGCAGGCACTTCCTTACTGTCCGCTTCTCTGCTTATGTAATCATTATATGGTGTAGGAGATTTATAAAAGAAACATACAATTCCAAGACATCCACTGCTCTGATAAGGTTATAAATGTGTCAATAACATTATCTACATGTCTGGTATCCTTGCCAATGGTCTGATCTAAAAGATCAACATATGTATTGACACATAGGAAAGATACTACAACACAGTAAATGTCTATAGGGATTTGTGATGACTATTGTGCTGTGTTGCTATGATTATCAGTCAGATTTTCGCATTCTGACTAGCCAATGTACCAATATCTTAGATCAGACCATTGGCAAGGATACCAGACATGTAGATAATGTTATTGACACATTTATAACCTTATCAGAGCAGTGGATGTCTTGGAATTGTATGTTTCTTTTATAAATCTCCTACACCATATAATGATTACATAAGCAGAGAAGCGGACAGTAAGGAAGTGCCTGCTTACATGATCTTATAAATGTGCTTGTATTGGGTTGCTTACATAATCTGAAAATGCACTCACAAAGTCTTGCAAGATAGATAATATTAGACTGATTACATAATCTTAAAAATGTGCTCACAAAGTCTTGCAAGATTGATGTATTGGGCAGCTTACATAATCTCAAAAATGCGCCCACAAAATCTTGCAAGATAGGTATATTGGGCAGCTTACATAATCTCAAAAATGCGCTCACTAAATCTTGCAAGATATGTGTATTGGGTAGCTTACATAATCTCAAAATGCGCTGGCAAGGTGTTGCAAAATAATGCTGTAAACCAAACCACTGTAAGTTGTGCAACATGTATCTACAGTAATTACAGGGAATCTTGCAATAAGTAGTCAGTATCTGGTGCCTTCCAGCAACCACCCAGATCCCTACATCATAGGTATGAGACTATTCTGATTCATAATTCTTACTCTGTAATTCCTATCAGGCAACCCAAACACTATGCCAGAAGACAGGGCATATCAATTTGAGGTAAATATTCCATGATCTCAATCAATTCCATTGTCTACTAATATATCACTAGAATCTTGCTGAGGCTACAACCTCATCAAACCTTTTGGGTTTTGAGGCTGATTCATGGCACCCTGAGGTAAGTAATTGATTGATTGACAATATTGGTTGTTACTGACTGATCAATCCATCAATAAGACTTATCCACCTATGTCAGATGAGTCCCAAGCTGAGGTAAGTGGCTGTTAAGTATCTATGACAAGGCTAACATAACAATATATCATTTTAAAGGGCTTGAACTGGGGATATGGCCACTGGCAAGCCATTGGCTCTGACATCTACCCCTCAGGTCATACTCCTGGTACTATAAGTGAAATATACTGTTATGTATGTTTTCCTAATAATAAAGGTATGGTATAGTCAAGCCCACCAGCCCAGCACAATATCTTCACTGCTATTAGTGAAGAACTCAGTGACTGTTTGAAAGCTGAATGGCGTCTTCTTGACAAGCCATGTTCCATTTCTGCTATTCAGATTCCTGAATTCACAAGTAAGTGTTATATTCAAGTTTAAATTTGATATTAAGGATATAATTTATAGACATAGCTGTGAGAAATCTGAGCAATTCTCAGAATTCTCCTATTAACCAAGGTAGTTTTTTTTGGTACAAAATACTAAATAACTCATGGATTTTCTTCTTTAGTCTTGGTTAAATATATCATCTCTGGTAGTTAATTCAAGTTGGTGACTCAGTCACACACAGAGGCTAATCCTTTACAGATTCTACTACCCATGCCATATGGCATCACTTTGAGTTACTAGTCAATAGCTACAATCTTGACCCTTTGCTACTTCAAACTGAAGTAGCCAACAATAAGCATTATTTTATTGATTTTATTTATTATATATCTTATATCAATAGTTCTCGGCAATATACTGAAGGAGAATAGCTCTCAGCCAACCATTAGTACCACAGCCAAGGCTTTCCACAACAAGATTGTTCAAATTGCTAGCTCCTATCTTTTACACCAGCAACTCCTGGCCATTGTGTTCCAAAGACCACATGGGCCATTTCTAACAGCCAAGGAGATGAAAGATGTAGCCAAGGATCTCCTAAAGGCCATTTTTGACTCATGCTTCTCACTCCTTCATGCCCATTCAGAATGACTATATTCATGAGATGTTGGATAGATCTGAAAAGCAGCCCATTAACTGGTGGGCTTCTGTGAACACAGATGTTATCAGTAAGTCTTTCCTTCTGATTTCATCCTTTACTAAGATGAGATATTTAAATACTAGTAAACCACCCTGAATCAGTTGACTTTGTGAACAATGTAAGTATTTTGAATTTAGTAATATATATAATTCTAATATTTGTTAGCTTCCTGATTTAGTTGCAAGTGTTCGCAAGTCTATGTGAGATATGTTTGATTATGGGAGGTTGGCTGAGCAGCCATACAAGAGCAAGGTTCTGGAAAGCTTCCAGAATATGAAAAGGGAGAATACATTTTCTGCAATGCCTCATATGCATTATGGGTTTTCCCAAGTTTCTTTGTCTACTCCATTGACCTTGCAGAATCTTGCATTTTGTCATGTTGTTCAAAATGGAGAGGTAAGTAATGTGTTTTGTATTAGAGGTGAAATATAACTTTCTATTATAGACAAATTTCTTCTGCCATCCATTTATTTATCATGGGCTGGTGGAGTTCTATAAGCAACCAAACCACCTTGCAGGTTTGAGAAAGGAAGGCATTCTTGATAGTCATCAGCTGCCTATGCCCATGGTAGCATTTGTGATAACAGGAGTAAGTGAATTACCTTTGTAATCATAAAGCTAACTTAATATCTATAGGCTGCCTTTAACCTTTATCATCCCAGTTCTGCAAATAAACTGCAGTTTTCCAAGGATCATATGCTTCACAGTCTCTATCAACCAATCCTGGGCCATCTGGAGGTAGCTGATAGGACAATGACAATGGAGTATGAAAACTTCGTTGTCTTTGTCAAGCAGTATTGCAAATCCTCAGGGAAATGCATTAGTGTATTGTTCTATTTAACCCATGTCTTTTGCTTTCTGTTCTTATAATCACGTAACCATTCCAGTGCTATGTACAAACAACTATGTACCAATATCTATGCAAACATCATTATATATTCAAAGGCCAGTAGATGAGGTCAGATTCAGTACAGGGGATGTCAGCAAGTAAGTTGATAACACCAACACCCTACCTCAATCATAGTCCAGGCCACCCACATGGATATATCCCAGGTGCCAGCACTAGTACCTATACTCATACCCAGCACAGGTATCAGACCCATGTCAAGGATTGACATACTCCACCTTACCCTTACCAATGAGGTCAGATTCAGTGCAGGAAATGTTAGCAAGTAAGTTGGTGACACCAATACCCTACCTCAATCATAGTCTAGGCTTCCCACATGGATATATCCCAGGTGCCAGCACTAGTACCTATACCCATACACCCAGCACAGGTATCAGACCCATGTCAGGGATTGGCATACTTGACCTTACCCCTACCAATAAGGTCAGATTCAATGCAGGAGATGTTAGCAATAAGTTGGTGACACCAACACCCTACCTCAGCTTCAAGGTGACTTACTCAATGTGTTCATCTGGTCTGATCAAAGCTGGTGGCATGTGTAAGCTTCTTAGCACTGGTCACCAGGCATTGATAGCTTCTATGAGACATCTAGCAGGATCATAGGGATCAGTACAAGCATACTGCAGCCAATTTCATGGATGTAAACATCAATATCCCTCCTGGATGACAGTAGTATGAAGAATGTCACACTAACCTTCCCCAAAGCACCATTATCATTGATAAACTTGATCAGCCAACTCAACCACTCTTTCCGCATGGTTGTTAGTATGTAAGATCATGGTTCGGCTGAACTATTTCAACTCCACACTGCAGTCTTGGTCATGAGTAATGACGGGGAAGTGCAGAAAGTGCAAGGAATTTGTCACTTGAGGACTTGAGAACAAGGCAGTCATGGTAAGGCATGTCTGAAAGAAGTATGCATTGAGATGTAGCACCGACAAATGAGAAAAAAAGTGTACTCTGAACACAGAGGATCACAACTGCACCAGAAACACTGCAATGATTGCTGCCCCCACCAAGGTGTGTCACCCATGGAAGTGCTGGGAGAGAAACAGTATTCTAGCAGTATGTTAAATGAGGAACGAGCCCTGGGCCGAATACAGTTGCAAAGCAAGTACCCACAGTAATATGAGGCACTACAGTGACACCATCGACTCCCCATGATTCACCGTGTGCTACCAGGCAGATGATGACATACACTCTTGGTGAAAAGCTGAACTGATCGACCATCATTGTGCCAGGATCCTCCTCGGCACCTACAGAAGCATACAAAAACAAAATCATGAGCATACTTGGGCTTGCCAATATATAATCAGTGATTTCTACATTGTGTTCGCAAACTTGCCTACCTCTCGACTGCCAGATAAATGCCCTCAAGATCTTCTAGGCCAACATCCCATCCAATTGCTTCCTGTACAACTTCTGTGACATCTGTCTCACTCTTCAACTCTTCAGTTCCCAGACGCAAGTGCAACAACATTGCCCATCTCTGGTCATATTGCAGGAGATCGTGCTGACCATCCCAGGTGCGAAAGGGAGAGAGAAGAGGAAGGAGCGAATAGTTTTCCACCCTAGGAGGTGATCCTTAACCGAAATATCTTGCCTGTAGACATGGCAACTAAATCCTTCCAGATGCCCCACTGAGACTTGCCAGATCGGTTCAAACGACACATTCTTCTTCGACTGCCCCAAGGAAGATCTGCTGCATCGAACATGCCACCTCCTGACGGTCCAGAGATGGAAGGCCAGAAATGCGTCACCCCAGTGAGAGAGACAAGGACGAGACCTGTTTTAATAGAGCACAAATGAGAAGGGACATTGACGTGATGTGGTGTGAGAGAGATGTGATGTTTGCATGGGTGGGTGAAGATGGAGGATGTAAAGATGTAGCACATCAGGCTTGGAGGTGTTGGTTTGAGTGAGGCTGCAACCAGAGAAAATGTGTCTTTGCAGATGCAACAAGTGTGTACCCCAGGGTAATGTCTACAGATCCCATGTACGATTCGACCAGAAAATCTATATACAATGAATTGGGATGTAGGCTGACTGGTAGCAAGGTGCACCTGTAGATTGAAGTGTTTGTTTGACCTCCACTGACAATGTGCCGTACAAGCTGGCTATTAGCTCCTCTGTTTTTGCGAATGACCTTTTGATTCCCTGCCCTCTCCAGCTGTATCATGGTCAACTCTGCTACTGAGCAGGGTGGGGTGAGAGCAGGTGGGCCATGGTGAGCAGTGATGAGCCTGCGCACTCGAGGTGGTGTCCTGGATGAAGGCCTCGGTGTCGCATATCTATGGGTTCTTCAGAGCAGCAAAGGACTGATGTATGGTAGCTTGGTCCAATGAAGGGCGTATGCGGTAACTTGAGTAGTAATTCCACAATGATGAGGGACACAGCAAAGAGATGAGTGATAAGATGTGCACATAATTTGAGGTTTGCTTGTGACCATGAAAGGGATCTTGCCTGCTCGAAGTGGGCTGTGTTGAGGGGCTTGACTGACAGTGTCTGGACGACAGGGTGTGAAAAATGGATACAAATACAGTGTTAGTGACTCACTGAGGGTTGGGGGTATGCGACACAGGGATGAGATGCATTGTGGGCAAAGCATGTCTGTCACCAACAGCACTTCATGTCCCCCCCCCAAGGCAAGGTATAGATGGGTCCTTAAATAGTGGTAGGTGACCTGGGATAGTGGTGTGGGTGGTAAGAATACAATAAGCATCGTCTTCAAGGCGAGCGTTCTAGGTAAATAATGGAATCTGCAATGGGTTTGGATTACCACACAGCGGATGAAGCAAAAGCGAACATATTTGTTTTTGAATGAACGATTGGGATTGCCTCTGCCTTGATTAGGCTTGGCGATGACAAGGCGGAAACGATCTTGGCAGTGTGGTCCTCAGTTCCAGACAGGGTAGGCAGTGATGCTGATAATGCTGGGGATGTCAAAGGTGAATACAAAGGGGATGGTGTATTGGGGGTGGTGAAGGGAATGCTGTAAGCCACATGGGGGGAGTAATGTGAGCTGCAAATGGGTCAGGTAGGAGGAACATGGGCTTGGGTGATGGTGGATACTGCTACCCATATGACGGCAACAATTTCTTTGTAGGATGTAAGTCAGGTAGGGCCTTCCAGGTGGGTAGGCGGCGACATCGACAATGCTGGGAATGTTGAAGGCAAATATGAAGGGGATGGTATGTCGCGGGTGGTGGGGGGAGTGATGTAAGCCACATGGGGAGTAATGTAACCTGCATGGGGGGAGCAATGTAACCCACAAATGGGTTGGGGGTAGGGGGGAACATGGGCTTGGGTGACGATGGATACTGCTGTACACAGGTTTGCTGTAGGTGGTGGTATCAACTTCTTTGTAGATGGTAGGATGTAAGTCGGGTAGGGCCTTCCAGGCAGGGTAGGTGGCAACGCTGACAATGCTGGGGATCTTGAAGGCAAATACGAAGGGGATGGTGTGTTGTGGGTGGTATCATTTCTTCGAACTCCCATAGTGTGACAGAAGACATCTTGAACGTTCGAGCTACTGAAAGCTTGGTCATCTGGTGGGTAGTAAAATACAGTAAGCTCCAGATTCTCCACCCACATGACTGTGTTGTGCAAAACAGGGCTGTGCTCCCTCTGTTGGCACTGCATGCTGGCTGCATGCATCTCAGTCGTGCATCCGCATCTATGCTCTCATCCATTGATCACTTTCTGTGATCCTTTCACAACCTCTGTCTGTCTGCGGTACATAGACCACACTACTTTCACTACCATACGAAAGCAGTGTGCTACAGTTCACTCCCTCAAACTTGCAGCCTCTCTCCGCTGCATGTCACTCCATCATGTGTCTGCCTGTATGCTCTCATCCATTGTTCACTGTCTGCCATCCATACCACAGACAGTATGATGACCATGCCTCTTTCACCACCTTATGAAAGCAGTGCACTACAGTGCTATTTTCTTTCTATGACACGAAACAAGTGCTACACAGGACACTCCATCACTCTCTGAAATCGTCGTTTTCCTCCCTCTCCACCACTGCATTGTCATGTGTCATGATTGACTAGCAAACAATTTCCTCTCTGTCTCATGTATGCCACAACTTTCAATGGCTGTCAAGGTCTGACACTTGACCGGTCTGTTCTTGATCTATGCATCTATCCTTTCGCACATGGACAGCTGTACATCGCCCTTTCCCATGTGCGACAATGTGCCCACACTATGGCTCTCTTTTGGGAATCAAGTGAAGAAAGGATGTGCACTATAGTCTACAAGAAACTTCTACTGTAAATTAAAGCCTTTAATTAGTTTTGTTGCACACGTACGAAGAGTTCGCTTCACTTGTAATCACTAAGAATTAGCATTGTGTGCATACCACGGCCAAGATGCAAGTCAGCGGCTTTTGAAGGAGAGCCTGAGGAACATTTCATGAAATATTGAAGGCAAAATGAGTATAATAATACACGCAGTACAGAGCTTCATAATACATATCCTGCATTATGTAGGACTAAAATGAGGCATTGTCCACTGTAACAAGGCAGCCCCAATGTCTAGTGACACAGGAATATGTGCAAGGACTCGGTCACTGCATAATAAAATCACATGGTCCAAAAAGAAGTATTTCTGAAAAATAAAATAAAAAAGTATTTGGGATTGGTTTAGGTGAGCAGTCATGCCGATATAACCTGATGAACCCTGTCGATGACTGCTTTATCCTTCAGGGCAACCTGCATCTGTTCGCTTATGTGTTCTGCCCTTCGAGAGATTAGATTGACCACCATCTGTGACTTCTCTAGTTGCTTCAGCGTGGCCACCTCTTCAGCTTGTGTAGCCTCCAGGGCGATGGCGGCAACTGCCTTGGCTCTTTGCGCCCAGTCCAGCTCAGCTTCTGGGTTCAGAGATAGCATATCCATATCCACCTGGACACGAGTTTAATTCCAAAAGGCCACATAATATAAACCTGCATACACACAAGCAACTCAGCTGCATCACTGGCCTCCAGACCCAAATTACACATTTGCATATACAGTGCATGGACTGAAGGTCCTTTTGTCCATCTCTCAAGAGTACTGTCGGCAGGAAGGGAGAAATGTCTATTTGATGTCGACTTTGAGCCCACAGGGCTCTGCGTTATGAATAAACCTAAGGGTGATGTCATAACAATGGAAGACTCAGGTGATGAACCACACCCCACTGAACTTAAAGGTGACAGTGACCTTGGTGGTTCAGAGGGATGCCTACCACTCAGGCTCGAGGGTAATGGGGGAGGAGGAGGTGAACATGATGCCTTGGGAAACTTTGCCACATAAGGCTCAGCATGTGGTGATCTTGAACCATGCTGTTGCCAATGGCTCTTTGCTGCCCTGTTGTTTGGAGGCATAGTAGGGGATATATTTTTGGGGGAGGGGTGAGAACCAAACAATATGGAGGGTTTTGAAGAAATTTCAACTGGAGATACAACACATCTTATCTGTCATCCCGACCAGTGTGAATTTGAAATGCCATGTCTAAAATAAAGTATCGACGTCAATTTCTTTACCATCCTCGTCAAATTCATCTTCAAAATCACTAGGGACTTCATCTGAGTCATTGTCATCCAAGTCCACTGAGGCATCATCGCCCTTCAGGCTCTTGTCAGACTCTTTGTCTTCCACCCCAGCATCATCACCGTCAGCTCCCTCATCAGTTTCCAGTGCATCGGCATCTTCATTCATCGGAAAGATGTGACAATGCCTGACACTGGGCCCAGTGTATCTCATATACATGTCCCTGTCGACGAAACTAACAGGCTTAGATATACATGTTAAAGAACAGAATATAATTCCTTACATGTTCATGTAATAAGCACTCCAGTCATTAACCTCGTCTGGGGCCCAGCTGAGCAAAGGACCAGTTTGTAGTAAACTAGATGTACGCCCATCAGAGAATGCAGGAATGAGGTGACATGCTCTGATAACAAGGGATGGATCTAGAAAACCAAAAGCAGTGTGGTCTGAGTCTGGCACAAAGCCAACTTTTGGCAACCATGCTGACGTCGGCCCATATCGGTGACCAGGAACGATTCCATATGAGCATACCCAGAGGACTTCCATGGGTTGTACCAATAGATTTTGCGAGTCCAGCGCACAGTGACAAACATAAGCATGCAATACTCGCAATATGCGGGCATACCAATAGGGATGGTGGCCAGATTTGGTTTCACGTGATAGCACCATTACATTGTTGTGAGTATGATAATTGATTATGTCTTTCTCCCTGCATACATCATATGTCGTGTAATTGACCTGCATACTCACCACGGAGTAGAGACGACCATTAAGGATTCGCACGCCATTGTGTTGATCATTTGTGAAAATATGGTCCTCTCCCTTGAAATCAAGACCAAGTAGACAGTACAGCAAATGGTCTTTCAGCTTTGGGATAAAAGACTGAAATGCAATCAGTAGTGAAAATGAGAAGATGAAAGAGAGAAGGACCTTTACTGCAGAGTCACCTTCATGTTCCCACAAAAAATAAAATACATCCATAGTGTTTCTGTGCACATCAGAGATGAAATGGTGAAGTTCTGGGTCGCAAGTGGGGAGTAAGTCACTACAGACTACTTTATCACCACTATCGGGATGCCAGAAATGACGCCATCTGGCTTCCTGCTTTGTTATCTGCCTAACAGCATTTTGCTTGTTTCTCAGGGTGTATAGCGATTTTATATGGCAGTGGGCAAGTTCACCCTGTACAGAGATAAGAAGATATCCATGAAATGCAGGGAAACATGACGCACAATCTGAGTCATGTAAGAATCTGTGGTGCCAAATTGCACAATTGACCATCCGTAATCCCCAATGGCGTGAAATTTATAGGTCTTCAGGTTGAGTCCTTTTGGCTTTGGTCTGGTCCTTTGTCCGCTCTTGAGTGGGTCTTTAGCTTGCATTTGATGCCGACGAGCTGCGTATTCCTTCGGAAGCTCAAAAGTGTGGTATGCCTGAGCACTTTCATGTCCCAACTTCCGTAAAACATGGCTGAGTTGCCTGGAAGCCTTGTCTAAGAGGGAGAGGGATGAGTCGGTGTGCATCCAAAGTTTAGCGAGTGCATGCCATTCTGCACAGCAGTACAATACAGTTGTAATGAGCCTGTTGTGAGCCCATGGAAGAAGTCCTTCGAAGACCGGGATGGAACATTATGTGGACATTAACCGCAACCACAATCAAGTAGATTTGAAGATACTTACTTGCAACAGGTCTTCAAAATCTTGTGCAGCTAATCTTTTCATCTCTGAGGCATTATTTGAAAATCAATGGATTACACCACGACCAAAGGTGGGCACCTGTCGAAAGCTAATTGACATCAGTGGCAAGGGGATGGATGATGATACAATACCAACTTATTGTCCATCCAACTGGGTGACTAACCGCCCAGAAGGGTCAACTGCATACAAAATGCATATCAGGTGGGGAAATACACCCTTCCATGTCCCAAGCTTGAACTCGTGCATGATGTCTACTACCAGCATGGAGAAATGGTTAAAGCCAAATTTCTGGAGTTTTTCGGCAAAAGCATTCTAGGGATTATAGTACATTCAGAATAAGAGTTGCAAAAATACAGATAATAGATGATACCAGAGTGGGTACAAGGGATGCAGAGTTAAGCAATTGCCGTACTGCGACACCATCCACTGGTCTGCCCTGCTGGTATATGAAGTTCCTCGCCTGCTTGACCTTATCAAGGGTATATGTTCGAAGCTTGTTAAGGTGAAGCTGTACATCGCGAAGAAAGCCAGCATGATCAAGTTTGGCCTTGGGGACCAAATACCACGGACAAAGATATTCGCTTCCGTCACGGATCGTTGCCAGCAGAACTCTGTGCCACTCAGGGTCAGTGGGTATGCATTTAGAGCAAGATTGTGACTTACTTCTTGGGGTAATCTGCTATATAAGTGAAGATCCTGGGATAGATCCGGCGAAAGATGCTGTCGGCACACTTTAACACAATCCCATGGTTGTATGCATGTAGAAATTCATCATCTAAAAGGATGTCCCAAACAGCATGCATAAGCTCCCACCAACAATGTGCCAGTAGACTCTGGATCGCTGTTTTTGCAAACTGGCCAATGGTGGTGATAAACTGCATGATCGTATCTGGTAACTGACAAGCGGATTGGTGTCACACAATGGTCTGCAAAGGCTAAGCACTTACCAAAGGTATAAAGGCAACATGGTGACAAGCATCCGTCGATGGCTGAGCTTGGACGTACTTGGAAGCATTGCCAAGTAAAGATAAAGCAGCCATGCCTTAGCTGTTCCAAATGTGGCCAGTGTGGTGGCGTCTGATGAAAACATTAATGCTGCAATGACCTTCTCAAGCTTGCAGTTGGATTTGTTGGGTTGCCTTTGCAAGTTATCGTGGGCTTTCAACCAGGCGTCAGAAGTGTATAATTCATCATAAACTCGCTGCTTGGTTCCATCCACAGGATGTTTCCAAAAACGTTTGAATGGGAAGAGATGGAAGTGTTTAGTGTTCGGGGAAGAGAATATGGACTTGATAACATCTGTAAGAGGGTGATACAACAAACTGCTGATCATGAATGACCGATGATACGATCCAGTGGGACTAAGGGTACGAGTGGGAATTTCAATATTCATGTCAACTTCCTGCCAACCGTCAGAAATATGAGTCAAGCTTCCACATTTGGCATCAAGGATCAAGCTCTGAGTAGCAACATTAAAATTTGAGAGATCTTCTGCTTTGAAATCATCAGTGAGGAGGATGCCGCAAACAAGATGATCAACTTCCTGTTGAGACTTCACGGTGCCCCCTGAGTACCTCCATTTCATGAGTTTGTAGATGGACATATTCAGAAAAGGCCATGGGGGAGGTGGTTTGGATCCTGTTTCTTCCCAAGCAGGAACCAGGGGATCAGGTGCTTGACATTGTTTGTACATCAAATCGTCCGATGTAACAAATTCATTCCTGCGGAGGTTGCTACCAGGGTAGACAGTTGTGGGAACTCATCACAATATCATTTGGGTAGCCAAGTTGTTCGCCTCGGGCACACTGACTGGTCACTGGTGGGGTTTGAAGGTTTGGCAGCCAAAACAGGTCCTGTGGACACTGAAGGGAGCATGAAATTGGTGAGGGCCAGTGTTTTGGCAGTTTACACAGGCGGTACAGGAACTGAAAAGAGTGAGGAACTCAGGAATTTGGGGGTTAGTGCAGGGCCCAGGGATGCTGAGGCATTAGGACATGATGCTGATGAACCATCTAATTGGGTGGATATTACAGTCAATTCAGTGCCCCCATCGCTGCCTAGAGGCTAGTTGGAAAACGGGAACTGTTGAATGTGTTAAGAGTGAGATGAAGGGATTGAATACAAGTACTTGCCACGACCCCAGTGTTAGATGTTGACTTGGCACTGGATGCATGCCTTTC